>APFE030823342.1:11552-48012 GCA_000404065.3 Pinus taeda | reverse complement strand
CTGCAATAGAAGAAAAATAAAATCTACGAATTCTTACTATGTCTCAGCTACATGGAATTCTAACTGCTTATGAAATGAGAAAGGGAGGTCCATCAGATAGAAGAGAAGATGCTTTCAAGGCATCAGGCAAATGAGATTGTTATGAAGCAAGCCACGTCCCAGAAGAAGAGGAAAAAGAATCAAACTTTGTCAGAAATATTCAAAGGGGTTCTGGAAGGTTCAGAGGTAAGTTGCCTTTTAAATGCTTTAATTGTGGAAGAGTAGGTCATTATGCTGCAAAATGTCCTTATAAGGATAAAGGAAAGGAACCTGCTAGATGGAACAAGAAACAGAGTGCAAGTAAGAAAAGCTACTACACTCATGAAGACAGTGATGGTATATCAAACAGTGATGAAGATGAACGAGGTAATGAATATAAATTGTTAATGGCATTTGAAGATGATGATTATATGGATGCTATAGATGTGGATTACTTTCATGAAGAAATTACTAAACTTAAGAGATGTATAGAAGAGAAGAATATGATCATTGATACTATACAATTTCAAATTGATGAAAAGGAAAGACATCTTGAAAAATTAGAAGGTGAAATTGTTGGTCTTAGAAAAGAGATTGAGAAAACAAAAGCTATTAATCTTAAGTTTGTCAAAGGATCTGAAACTTTGGATGAGATTATCAATGTGCATCGGTCTCCTCTAAACAAGACAGGTCTGGGCTATAATGGAGAAACTTCTCAAGCATCCACCTCAAAAAGTTATCTTGATGCAGCAAGAAGAAATGAACAAAAGCACAATGAATACCATCAGGTAAAACAGGGACGAATTGCAAACATAAACTATCAGGGGCAATCCATCTTAAGGGTGACCAAAAGCTACAACCAGCCACAGGTAAAATCTTCTCAATTTGGTTCAAGAATAGATGACAAGAGAAATTACAATCAATTGGCTGGTAGATTCGATAACCGCAGAAGTTTCTTCAATGGACAATGCTTTTCTTGCCATAACTTTGGTCACAAAGCAGCTCAATGTGTTGCATATAAAACAATCATGACTAGGGAAGCTCCAAAACAAAGAAGTATGACGAATTACAAAAAGGACCTATAACAACTTTTCGGTTCTTCAAAATGAAGTTGAATGTTCTATTTGCAATAACTTTGGTCATGAAGACTTTGAATGCAGGAGCAGGTTTCAGCAGAGAAAGGAACAAGCCTCAAGCACCAAACATGGAGAATAAAGGAACCACAAACAGAAAGATGTGGGATAGCATTTTATGCAGAGGGACAGGAAAATCTATGGTACATTGACAGTGGATGTTCGAAGCATATGACAGGTGATAAAGAAAAACTTGAGTCATATTCTACTCTAGAAAAATGAAAGAAGTCTCTTTTGGAAATGATACTCCTGCAACTATAAAAGGAAAAGGTATTGCTCAGTTAAAAGAAAAGGTCAAGGCTGGAAATGTTTTGTATGTTGATGGATTGAAACATAATCTTCTAAGTGTCAGTCAGATGTGTGATCAAAGAACCGAGGTGATATTCAGATCAAATGGATGTCTTGTTCGTGATTTTGATACAGGTAAAAAGTGATCAAAGGCAAAAGAACTCCAAATAATCTGTGCATATTTGAAGAAGGACAACAACAATGCTATCTAAGCAATGATGATGAGCACTGGTTATGGCATCGGAGGTTGGGACATCTAAGCTTTTCACAAATAAGGAAAGCATGCAAATATCAGGCAGTTCGTGATCTTCCAGATATCAAAATTCCTGACAACACCATATGCAAATCATGTCAGTTTGGAAAACAAACCAGAACTAACTTTCCAGAGAAGGAAGGATCAGCTAGCATGCCTCTTGAGCTAGTACATACAGATACATGCGGTCCTTTCAGAAAAAAAACACCTCGAGGAGAAGAATACTTGATATTATTCATTGACGATTTCTCCAGGTTTGTCTGGTTAGGACTTATGAAGCACAAAGATGAAGCATTCGAAAAATTCAAAGCCTTCAAAGCCTTGGCTGAAAATGAATCGGTTCACAAAATTAAGTGCCTCAGATCTGACAGAGGTGGGGAGTTTACCTCAAATGAATTTTTTGATTTCTGTGAAGAACATGAGATAAGAAGAGAATTCTCTACAGCTAGAACTCCTCAGCAAAATGGAGTTGTGGAAAGAATCAACAGAACAGTCCAACAAATGGCCCGTGCTATGCTTGATGAATCAGGAACTCCCGCAACTTTCTAGGGTGAAGCTGCTCATGCTGCGGTTGTTTTTCTAAACAAAACAAATGTCCTGGTGAACAACACTCAAAATCCTCATGAGCTTTGGAATGGTAAGAATCCTTCGGTAAAGCACTTCAAAATCTTTGGGAGCAAATGCTATATTAAGAATACTGATGAGAAACTTGGCAAACTTGAACCTAGAGCAGATGAAGGCATTCTTCTTGGTTACTCTCCACATAGCAAAGCATACAAGTGCTACAATAAAAGACTTGGCATAATTATTGAAAGCATTGATGTAGTGGTTGATGAGAAGGGATACATCCCTAGACAAGTACATCATGAAGACATCGAAGAAGATGAAGGCTACCCTCAACAGAAGAATGATGAAGAACCTCAAGAAGAACCTGAAGAAGAATTAGAGGAGCAGACAAGAATAGAAGAAAAGACTCCATCCAGATATGTTCAGAAGAATCATCCAGAATCTCAGATTATGGGGCAGAAAGAAGCAGGTGAACAAACAAGAAGAACAGTTGCAGAAGCCTCAAGCTATTTGGCATTACTCTCCTCTACTGAACCAAAAAATGTGAAAGAGGCATGCAAAGATGAATGTTGGATAAAAGAAATGGATGAAGAACTTGAGCAAATCAAAAGGAACAACACTTGGGAACTGGTTCCTAGACCAAAGGATAAGAATGTTATCGGAACAAAATGGGTCTTCAAAAATAAATTGAATGAAAATGGAGAAGTAATTAGAAACAAGACCAGACTTGTTTGTAAAGGGTATGCGCAGCAAGAAGGAATAGACTTTGAAGAAACCTTTGCTCCTGTTGCAAGACTTGAGGCCATCCGAATGTTCCTTGCTCTCCCAAGTTTTCAAAACTTCAAAGTATTTCAAATGGACATGAAATCATCTTTTCTGAATGGAGACTTAGAAGAAAAAGTGTACATAGAGCAACCAGATGGGTTCATTCTTGGGAATGATCCAAATCTTGTATGCAGATTAAAAAAGGCTCTCTATGGTCTTAAACAGGCTCCAAGGGCTCGGTACTATCATTTGGACAAATATCTTCTCAATTAACAAGGATTTTCAAAAGGATCAGCAGATAGCAATCTCTATATAAAAATTGAAAATGACAAATTGCTAATACTTTTTCTGTATGTAGATGATATTATCTTTGGCAGTAATGAAGAAGCTATGAGTCAAAGCTTTGCTGTGGTGATGCAGAAATAATTTGAAATGTCTTTGCTTGGAGAACTGACATACTTTCTTGGATTGCAAATCAAACAAAATGAAGGCGGTATCTTCTTGTCTCAAACCAAGTACCTCAAGCAAATTTTGAAGAAGTATGGCATGGAAGATTCAAAACCAATATGTACTCCTATGGTTACAGGATGCAGTCTCAGTGCAAATGACGAATCAGCAGCAGTGCATTAGCCAACCTATACATCCATGATTGGAAGTTTACTTTATTTGACAGGTACACAACCAAACATCATGCATGCAGTGGGAATAGTTGGAAGATTTCAGGGAAATCCTAAGGAAACTCATCTTCAGGCAGTAAAGAAAATTTTCAAGTATCTTCAAGGAACTCAAAACTATGGCTTATGGTATCCTAGAGATACAGATCTCACTCTTCATGCTTATACAGATGCAGATTGGGCTAGAAGCGTGGATGATAGAAAGAGCACAAGTGGTGGTGCATTCTTTATGGGTTCCAGATTAGTGTCTTGGTTCAGCAAGAAATAGAGTTCGATTACTTTATCTACAGCTGAAGCAGAATATGTGGTTGCTGCATCTTGCGGCACTCAAATCCTTTGGATGATGTAGACCTTGCAAGATTTTCAAATCACTTGTAAACCACCTATCTCCATCTTATGTGATAATACAAGTGCAATCACCATTTCAAAGAACCCAGTCATGCATTCAAAGACCAAACACATACCTATCAAATATCATTTTCTCCAGGAACAAGTGCTAGAACAAAAGGTCAAGCTGGAGTATGTTTCTTCTAAGAAACAAATTGCTGATATTCTCACCAAACCACTGCCCAGGGAAACTTTTGAATACCTCAGACAGAAGTTGGGAGTATTTGATGCATCATCTTGCTGTTAAATCTTGTCAATTTCAGAGAAAATGGGTGTACGCGTGTTTCCTAAGGAGGATCCGCATACATACGCCGTTTATGCATAGAAAGTTGCATATATGGAGGCTTGATGGATACCAGAAGGGACAGGCTCTGGTTGAAAATTGTCTGATATGGGTCTGAAAGAGACCATCTGGCACTAGTTCACGGGGAGGAGATAAACTTCTAATGATGCATTGTTGGCATTATCTTAGAAGCTTTTGGTTCTATTTCACAGCTGTTGTTGGTCTTTGGTGGAACAAAGGCAGAGGGAGAATAGAAGGAAATATTGGTTGCTGATCTGAATGGTGATTGACAGATGCTACTGCTATTAGTTATTTGTGACTTTCATAAGTCTTGCTCTACATATTTCGTCTCTATGTCATGTATCTCTATTATGGTGTCAAGATCATGTAATGGCCTATTTTGGTTTCCCCACTATGCTCGGGATGAAGATGTAATGTACTTGGTTGTCATATGTAATTTTTTGATGTATCCCCACTTGGTTGGATGGATGATCCCCACGTGGTTGGGTGATGGTTGTATGTATTGAGTCTTTTGATGATAGGAAGGTCTTTTATGATGTATATGTCATGGTTCTTCTTGAAGAACATCTTTTGCAGATCTTGCCTACAATCAGGGGGAGCATGGTTAGCACAGCAGGGCAGAGATTTCAGCATGTACTCAGGGGGAGCACAATCCTTTGCCCTTGATGACAAAGGGGGCGAATGACTTTGAGGATCTTGGGGTTACCATCAAGTCCAAAGGGGGAGATTGTTGGCATTGATTTAGAGCTATGACACAGATGTTGTCCTTGATGGCAACTTTCTTTGGTAACAGATCTCAGTTCAGGCTTTCAGAATGAAGGAAAAGGCATATACGCAGGTTCATCTAGACTAAGGCGTGTATACATGCGGGTCAGATGTTACAAAGGTGCGTATGCGTATACACACACTTTCACGCAAGGAAAAGCACGTATATGTTGGAGAACTTTCTTTTGGACCGTGGTAGTTAGTCCTTGGTATTTGAACCTATGGTTTTCGACCATGGTGTCTCGTCAGATGTGTTGATCCCAAGTATTGGGTCCATGGTATTGATTTATTATGGTTTTGGACTGTGGTACTGTGAAAGGCCTAAGACTATAAAAGAGGAAGGAGATCATTTGGCAAAGGATCATCTGAATTATTGAATATCTGATAATGTGCTAGATCTAAAATATTGATGATTGAGGTGGTGCAGATCTGGATCTGAATGAAGGAGGAACCTTAGCGAAAATAGAAGGATAAGTTCTATTGATGGGTCATAATCGTTAAGCTTGAATGATAGTATCTTTGTATGATTTCGATCTGTTATATGTGGCATTTGCTTGATCTATAAAACTAATAATCTGGGTTAATTAATGTTTGAATATTTGAAAGAGCGAATTATCCTTTATAGATCTATACGCAGGTTCAGTGAAGCGAAGGCGTGTATACACGCTGGTTCAGTGAATGAAAAAAATGTATACGCAGGTTGTTCCAAACACAAGAGCGTATGCACGCATGTTGCAGGTTATTGAAATAGCGTACATCTTTTGAGTTGTGATCTAGCTACTTCTGTTTACTGCTGTAGTGTTCTAGGTTCAGATTTTGGCATGTGGTTACTGTTACTGTGCTTTGGGTACAACTGTCAGAGAAGTATCTACTTGATGAAAAGGAGATTGTTTGAAATTCTTGATGATTGATTGATGTTCATGGATCCGATATGAAAATTTATGAAACGTGGTCCCTGAAAGAAAGAGAAGGTTGTAGCTTTTTGTAGGCCAGCACCTACGTACTAGTATCTTGGCTAGTACAAGAGCTAAGGGGGTTGTAGCTCCCTTCCAGGAGAAGCTGGAAAACGAGAGAGGGTTGTAGCTCTCTGCAGGTTGCAGCCTGTATACTGGTAAAGGACTGCACCAGTACATTGTAAAAAGAAGTTTCTAATTAAAAGAAGATGGATATGAATTGCAGTAGGTGGTTTTCACCCACATTGGGTTTCCACCTTATATTTTGTGTTCTTGTGTGTGATTGTCTTCTGCTCTATTTTACTGTTTCTGGTTACTGGTTATTTGATTCTTTAGATTACTAATCAACATCCGTAAGATAAAGTAATTTATAAGTTTGCATTGTATACGCGGGTTTCCTTCTGCATAGTTGTGTATATACGCAGTTTTAATTAACAGAAGTAGCGTATATCATCTGGATTTGTAAAGGGAATATTTGACTTGATAATACTGATTCACCCCCCCCTCTCAATATTATTCCCAACAAGAATGGTTGGAAGGATTCACAATCTCATTACAAAAATATTGTGTTTATGATTTCTTGGAAATAAATGAATGTTAGTTGTTATTCGTGACATTTGCTTTATGTAGCTTAGAAGTCACTTTAGTGATCAGAGTAGTGTTATGGCATGAAATATATGTTATTTAAATTCAACTCATCTTTTCCATCATAGTTTATATGACTTTGTTAATGATCAATGGATGTATGCATGTGGCTGGTTACAGGGTTGTGTCTATCTATAGGGGAGGGAACCTTTTCCACCTCCATCCTTGACTATTCCATCTTCTCTTTCCATTCCTTAATTCTGTTGGAAAACTCTATTTCCACAGTGACCACTTTTCCTGGCAAGTTTAGGACATCGTGAACATTCATCCTGGTGCAAGACAGACCTCTCAGTGTTCCTAGGATTGGATAAAGGGCTCAACCCATCCTTCCTTCACTCTCTCCAACCTCCATCCACTTCTTCATGCCCTCAATACATCTTTTTCACCCTAAAAAGCCTTTCAAAACTCCTCCTGTAGCATTACAAGCCCTCTTGTAGCAATACATGACCTCTTGTAGCAGCACTTGTAGTAGGCCTATAACACCACTTTTCTTCACCAGTTTTGGTTCCCACTTCAACCTTAGCTTAGTTAAGATGAACAATGATCCCAAGTCCCTAAGTTGTGATTTGATGAACAAGGGAAGCTCTCAGACCACTCCAACCATACATTTTCCTCGCTACAAAACATAGTAAAATTAGTTTCTTTTTCAGTCACAAGTATGATGAAATATAGGTTTCTTCTTTACAAGCAAGTATGAAATAGGAATATGATACATACAATTATGTTTCTAGTTAGATGAATTATTCAAGATAGATTATCTTTTTTTCTGCAAGTATATTAACCCTTATTCTTTCATGAAATAATTAATTAGCATGTACAAGTTGAGCAAATGGAATTTCCACTTTCATAACTAGAATTATTTTTCAATTGTACTGTCATCAACAAGCTTTCACTATAGTCAGTAGGAGGAATGGTCTCTTAATACTTTGATCTAATGTCAGGATTGAGGGTGGCATGAGTAGAATTTAACCTACTATTTGTTAGGACCCTACATTGTACCTTTTTGCTCACATATTTTGCTATCATTCCACCCTTTTTCAATCCATATTTAAAGTATATGTTATTACTTTAATCCATTTTCCAAAGGTATATAACATTTCTTCTCGTTACTATATTTTAAATTTGTTTTACATATAATTTTACATTACTTTCATAATTAACCATTGATCAGAAATATATAGTTACTGAAATAGTTTGAAAAATGCAGATTTATCATTGTGGTCTATGTTGCTGAAACAGTTAGAACAGTGCACAAATCCCGTTGCTGAAACAGCCCGTGATTTGCATTTCAGATTTGGCAGCAACAAGAAGAGATCATCGAAGGAGCTATTACACTGGCCGCAACAACTACATTCCAAAGTCGGCATTGTCACAACCATTGTAACAACATTTTGCTAATGGAAGAACCAATTATCCTATTTTAGCATATCGGGTTAAGAATAGGATTTATAATGTAATCAAATGTATAATAAATGTCTCCTCTTTAAATAAGAGGAGACATCAACATTAGGGGAGAAGACTACAAGAAGGTCTAACTAAAAGTAAAGGAACTTGAATCTTTTTGTAATATGATATATTGACAGATGAATAAAATACTGTTTTGAGCACTCCTTCTTAGTTCCTTTGTTTGGGGAATATTGTGAGAAGGAAAGGGCCCACCTTCCTCACAACATTCACCCATTAATTTCCGTAGTGTGTTAAGTGTTATTTTTCATTCATGCCTTGTTAAAATCTGTTTACTAAAATTACTTATGCTTTATTGGAACTCTGTATTTATTGCTGAAACTTTATTTCTATTTGATTATTGCATTGTTTACACAAATTCATTCATAGGTAATCAATGATTATTTTAATTAGTAATTAGGTTTACAGAGTGAGTTTGTGAAGCATGGTAATTAGAGACAGGTGCTAAAGATTCCTGCTTGGGGAATAGGGTCCTGTTCTTTGTTATAGCACAATTAGTCTTTTCCTGTGCAGATTGATTTCTTTTCCTAGATTTTTCTTTTTAATGTAATCTAGGATTCTTTTGATAATTGTCTATAATAGAGAGATTGTTCCTGCTGTAACTCAGAGTAGAACTTAAGTTTGTTTAAAGCAGGGTGTGATTAGTGTAATTGTTACTACAAATTTTCATTTCTTTTGGGACTGAGCATATACAATGTGTGATTGCCTTTGAAACAATCGTAGTTCCCTTGGTTGACAATTCATGTAGCACTTGGTTGTTTAAATTAATAAGTAATTAAAGTGACCAATATTTTGGTGCCATTGTCGAGGAAGGCAATTGTAGATTTCAAAAGCATTGATGTTTTTCTTTCAGATGTGTAGAATGCATGAGAGGACGTGGAGCCCCTAAGAAAACTAACCATACAGGTGGCAAGGGCAAAGGAAAAGGAGGAAGAAAGACCTTTATTGACGAGATTATATCAAAAGCTGAAACTTCTCAGAGGCTAAGCTTTCAAAAGACAAAGCCTCAGTGCTCCCTTCAAACAAACTATGAAACAGAGGAAGTTGTGAGCCCTGAAATAGTGGAGGAGCCAATAGAAGACATTGAGGAACCAATCGAAGACATTGAGGAGCCAACAGAAAACATTGAAGAAGGGCAAGTGTAGTAGGAGAACAAGCAATGGAAGGGAACAATGAAGGATTCTTTTGTGGAGGATAGGTAGATCTTGAAGGAAAAAATGAGAATTCTCTCTCTACCTTGGGATTTCCTATTGGTGATCTTCCCAGAGGAGCAACTCCCATGAAGAATATCCCACTTTCGGCCTTACCTAACTTCCATGGATTATCTTTTGAAGATCTTGATGAGTTTCTTTTTGAGTTTGATATATTATGCAAAAGCTATGATTACATTACTAATTCTTAAAAAATGAAGCTATTTCTAGCAACACTAAAAGGAAATGCACTAACATGGTTCATGAGTTTGGGAGGCCATGTAATCACAACATGGGAATAGATGAAACAATAGTTTCTACTCAAATATCAAGACTACTGCTGGACAAGAGAAAAAAGAGAGGAACTATTTAAGATGGTACAAAAGGAGGACAAAAATCTGGAGGACTTTATGGAAAGGCTACTCCAATCATCCCGATGTAAGTAAAGATATTCTTAAAACAATATTATTGAAAGGGGTGAGGGATGATTGTCTAGAGATGCTAAATATGCTTGGTAAAGGGGACATATCTAAAGAATCATATGATGAAATTGTTAATCTCTATAAAAGATGTTCAAGAGGAGCTGCAAGGAATAGATCAAATAGCAAGGATAATACATATTCAAGAGTTCAAAAATCAGCCAGCGGAGGAGCAACAAGAGCTGAAATAGGTAATTTAATTGAGGAATTTAAAACTAAAATGCTAAGTTCTTTTACTTCACATGTTGACACCTTGCAGGTTAAGAAGAAACAAGCAGAACCATAAGCTATTTTGGCTATCTTTTGTCCCAAATGCAGAGATAAACACCCACTAAGGGAATGCCCATTGGACAAAGTGCCAATTTGTACCCTTTGTGAGAAGGATCATGAAACACAACAATGCCCTTCTTTACGAGGAATAAAAGCAACATTGAAACCAAGCAAAAAAGAAGCTGAAGCAGTCTATCTTTTGACATAGAGAAGGCAATGGCAATGAAGAGGGCAAGGTATGAACTCTAATATGCCATTTACATCTTCTAATCATTGGAACAACTATCCTTCTTTTAATCAAGCAAATTACCCTCCCTTTAACTAGATGCAATACCCGCCCTTCAATCAAATGAATTACCCACCCATGCAACAAATAAGCCCTCCCTTTGTAGACCCAACAATGTGGACTCCTTGGCCTCCACAACAACAATATTAATTTAACTAATGCAATCCAAACTGGAAGGGTCAACAACTCCCATTTCCAAATCAATTTCCTTAGTTTCAGCAACCATTCCCTCTACCATCATGTGCTACACCAAATAATCAATTGATGAGACCCCAGCTACCTGTACAACCAAACCCTAACCCAAATAATAAAGCTGCACAAGTTATTGATATTTAGAACCTGCCTATATTTCCTGTTTTCCCTACACAGTGTAATGATATTAATTTACGATCTAGGAAAATAGTCGAACCCATTGTTGATGATGTTACCTCTTCTGATTCTAATAAAGAAGAGACAGAGAAAAAAGATTCACGTAAGGAGGTACAACCACCCTCTAATAAGGGTGCTGAAACAGCAAAACCACCATTCCCTAAGCGTTTAGCTTTGAATAAAACACATGAGCCACTTGCTTTCAATCCTTTAGGGGAATTACAGAATCTTTATGTTAAAATTCCACTTTTACAAGCACTAAGAGATATACCAATTTATGCCAGAACTATGAGAGATATTTGTGTTAAGAAACATGGTAGGAAAGCTAAAGATCCCCTTACAGTTCATGTTATGGGTGGTCTATCTGGCTTAATGAGGTAAAGCCCCTCTTGTTAAATACGGTGATCCCGACCATCCTACTGTTATAGTACAAATTAGAAAAACAATCATTCCGCGAGTTCTGGTAGATTTAGGTGCTGCTATAAATATTATGACTCTTGAAACTTCACAACTATTACAACTAAAGAATGTAATTAGAGAGACACCAACCATTCTAGAGTTGGCTGACTATTCTACAATCAAACCAAAAGGAGTCACTGAAGACCTAATCATTTCAGTTAAATCCTGGAATTACCAAGCTAACTTTGTGGTATTACAGGCTAAAACAAAGTTGGGGGGACATCTTCTAATTCTGGGAAGGCCCTGGTTGGCCATAGCTGATGTCTTTATCAATTGTAGATCTAGTTCAATGACAATTTCTAATGGATATGAAACCAAGCAACTTACTCTCTACCCTCACGCCACACCCATGATTAGTAATGATAATTCTATATGTTTGGACTATGATGATAATGCTAATCAACCTAATTTGACCATCGGACAAGCTCTAAGCCTTAAAGATACCACTGAGGGTGAAGTAATTAATAATTTTATTTGTGAACCCTCCTCGGTGACTTCTGAAGCACATAATCAGTTGGCTGCAATTTTGAAACACAAAAACTAATGAAGTTACTTCTTGAAAATAAGGAAGCATTTGCATCGGACTATACAGATATGAAGGGAATCTCTCCTGAATTATGTACTCATCCCATCTATATCAAGGAGGGTTGTCGACCAATCTGTCAACCCTAGCGACGAATGAATCCTAATTTAAGGGAAATTGTCAAAGAGGAACTTCAAAAATTGCTTAATGCATGGTTTATATATCCCATATCTGACAGTGAATGGGTTTCTCCATTGGTAATAGTCCATAAGAAAAACGGGAAATGGAGAGTGTGTGTAGATTATAAAGCCTTAAATAAAGCCACTCAAAAGGATCACTTTCCCTTGCCATTCATTGATTAGGTGTTAGATAGTTTGTCAAGGAAGAAATTCTTCTCCTTTTTAGATGGGTTTAGTGGGTATAATCAAATCAAAATTGCACCCTAAGATCAAGATAAGACCACTTTTACTAGTCCTTGTGGAACTTTTGCCTATAGAGTTCTCCCATTTGGACTATGTAATGCACCAACAACCTTTCAAAGAGCAATTATAGGAATATTCTCTAATATGTTTAATGACTCTATGGAGATATTCATGGATGACTTTACCCCTTATGGTGTGTCTTTTGAGGATGCATTACAAAACCTTGAGAAAGTACTTAAACATTGTGTACAAGCTCAACTTTCCTTAAGTACTGAAAAATGTCATATGATTATGAGTGAAGGAATTGTACTTGGACACTTTATTTCATCTCTAGGAATTCAGGTAGATCCATCCAAAATACAGGTAATTCAGAACCTTCCTATTCCTAGAACACAAACTGAAGTGAGAAGTTTTTTAGGACATGCAGGATACTACAGAAGATTTATCAATTTTTTTCCAAAATAGCTTCTCCTTTGTTTGTGATACTGATGAAAAATGTTGAATTCAAGTGGACTAATATTTGTTAGGGAGCATTTTTTGAACTCAAGCAACAGTTATCTACAGCTCCTATTTTAACGGGACTTGATTGGGCACTTCCCTTCCATATATCCTCTGATGCTTCGAATACTGCAATTGGAGAGATCTTGGGACAAGAGGAAAACCATCTTCCTTATGCTATCTACTTCATTAGTAAGAATATGACTCTTGCTGAGCTTAATTACACAGTTACTGAAAATGAATTTTTAGCAGTCATTTATGCCATTAATAAATTTCGACATTACATTACTAGTTACTCTACTTTTGTCCATACTAACCACTCAGCTATTAAATATTTAATGAACAAACCTGTCATAAATGCTCAAGTCACCAGGTGGTTATTTTTATTACAAGAGTTTGATATTACAATTGTAGATCAACTAGGTAAAGAAAATGTAGTTGCTGATTTCCTTTCTCGGTTAAAAGCTGATGATAATAATCCAGTAGATGATTCCTTTCCTGATGAATACTTATTTGCAGTATCTGCTCACTCACCTTGGTATGTAGACATTGCCAATTATCTGGTTGTAGGGAAGTTACCATCACACCTATCACATTGAGAGAAAAGAAATATTATTCAACAAAGTGCACGGTATAGATGGATAAGTGGGTGTATTTTCTACACAGGACTTGATCATGAAATCCGAAGATGCATTAGAGAAGATGAGGTTGATGATATACTGAAAGCTTGTCATGTTGGCCCTTGTGGAGGGAATTTTGCTGATAAGAGAACGACACATAAAACTCTCAGGATGGGTTATTATTGGCCCTCACTTTTCAAGGATGCAAAGAAATATGTTCGGGCTTGTGATAGCTGTCAAAGAATGGGTCAACCTAGTCATAGAGATGAAATGCCATTGAATCCCTAGGTAATACTTGAACCATTTGAAAGATGGGCCTTAGAATTTGTAGGGCCCATTAATCCTCCATCCAATCAAAGAGTTTACATATTGGTTTGCACAGATTATATGACTAAATGGGTGGAGGCTAAAGCACTCCTTAGAGCTAATGAAGAAGCTGTTTTAGCTTTCTTATTTGAAGAAATCTTTGTTAGATTTGGAGTGCCTAGAGAGCTAGTTACAGATGGAGGAACTCCTTTCAATTCTCATGGTTTTAAAACCACCCTTTAAAGATATCATATTCATCATAGAATGACTACACCATACCATCCCCAAGCCAATGGATAGGTGGAGAGTACAAACAAATCTATAGAAGCCATTATAACAAAAACAATGAAGGAAAACAGGAAACATTGGTCTCAAAGTCTCCCTGAAGCACTATGGGCTTACATAACTACCTAGAGAAATACTACATGATGTTCTCCCTATGAATTGGTTTATGGTAAAAGTGTTGTTTTTCCTGTAAAATTTGAAATTAAAACCTTAAGAACTGCTTTAGCTGTTAACCTTGATTTGACTAATGCACAGACAGCCAGGTTGTAGCAGCTTTAGGAATTGGATGAAAAGAGGTTAGATGCCATTCATCAAACAACTATGATACAACAACAAAGAACAAAATGGCATGATAAAGTCATCAAGCATAAGTAGTTCCAAAAAGGTAATTAGGCTTTATTGTATGATTCTTGGTTTGAAAATTTTCAAGGGAAACTACGTACAAGATGGCTGGGACCTTACAAAATAGATACTGTTTTTCCCAATGGAATAGTAAGGCTCCTAACAATTGATAACTCTAGAACACTGTTATTAGTAAATGGCCATCGGCTTTGTCTGTACCAACGACCTATTTCCAAAGAGGATTTTAAGGCCACTTGCATGGCAGATTCACATTATCTCTTTTTGAGGGAGCCTTCTGCCCCTCATTGCATTTAATTTTTCTGCATTGTATTTTTAGTATTAGATTATATTTCTTAACCAATAATCCATGTCAAGGGCCGACATGTTACAATTGATTATTTTGCAGATTCTAGATTTAGGAAAGGCTTATTGGAAAGGACAATCCTACTACAAGCAGATCCAAGCTTCATCTTGTGAAGCATTGTTCATCTCATCTCAATCCATCCATAGTTCATTTCCCCATCCTCCAGTAACATTTCCATCATTAATTCCCCTCATTTCGTTTCCCCATTTTTCCCATCACTCTTCAGCAACATTTTTCCCATTGCTGGAATAGCACCCTTCAGCAACATTTTCCCTATTTTTCCGATTTCTGGAATAATACTCTTTAGCAACATTTTCCCTATCTTTCCTATTGCTGAAACACCACCCTTTACCCATTTTCTCGTTGCTGAAACACCATTTCTTTTCAAAGACATCACCATACAACACTTCCTATCATGAAAATCAATTTCTTCCATTATTTTTATGCTAATTCTATCCTTTCACTGCCTTCTCCTATGATTATACAGACCTTTGATATAATATCCTTCATGTTTCAAAAGCTTCTTACATGACTATTGTTGATCTATTATGAATGAGCACTATATTTTTCAAAATATTGAATTAAAGGTAAACATGAGGTATGTAAATATTATGTGTAAGTACAATTAAACTATGGTTAAACGAGAAGATTACATTCATCATTACCACAATCCCCATACATTTAAAGTCATTATTTCAGCCGTAGTTGGGGGGAATACCGAAACTATACGCCATCATTTCACACCAAGCCAATTACCATCATTTTTCTTACCCATTATTTCATCTTATTACCTTGCCTCTTCGTTGTTACTGCATGTTCTTATTCACAAAATTTACTCTATTCAAAGTGCGGTAACTTGGTTTTTGACTCTGCATTTTATCAAAGTTGGTTAACTATGGGAGGACCTACTATTTGACACGAGCTCGACTCAATAACTTTGCTTGAATTATATCCAGAGGCGTATCAGATTTTTCAACAGGCAGGCTGGATAGGATATTTGCAGAGGCTTCAGGAATTTGATCCACAACAGGTACTTGAATTTGCATGGAATCTACAGGAAGATTATTCTACTCTCCAGGGAGTTCGAATTCCAGTCTCAGAGGGTGACATAGCACATGTTTTAGGTCTGCTGGTCACTGGCACTTGATGGTTTAGTTGCAAGCATATTATTTTGAATGCAAAACATGATTTTCTTCTACTAGAAGAACAAGTCGAGCCCAAAGGCTGGGGTGTCTAACTTCACTCATTACCACCTCCATGGCCGAAGGTTGCTGAATTCGTCAAACATTACCTTACTTGTGAAGGTCACTACCAGGTAGTCTACCAACATGATTTTATCTTATTAGATCATTTTAGACATGGTTGACTATTAAATATTCCTTATTATTTACTTGGGTGTCTTAGAAATATGTCACATTACTTCAGACAAGTAAAATTCCCACTGCTTTCCCTCACCCATCATCATCTTGTTTAGCTACTGATTCAGAGGGGTTTTGCTTAGAAAAACCCTCCTCTAAACAATCCAACCCTAGACCCTGAGAAAGCTACTGAAATCCCTCAAGAAGCTACTGAAAATTCTCAAGAAATCCTTGAAAAATCCCCACGAGAAGCAACCAAAGAACATCCCTGACCCTCTAGAAATTCCACCAGCAGAGCCAATTGATCCAATTGACCCTCCCATCATATCAGCTCCATCCCACAATTCAGCAGAATCATCTAATCCTACTATTCATATCCCTAGTGATGATTTTAAAGATAACCTTCCCCTCTCTATTCTAAAAATAAAAAGGCAAACTAAGACTATTTTCCTATCAAAAAAATGAATGAGGGCTTCAACCAAAGCAACTACCATTTCTGATAGCCCTCCCCATTAGAAAAAACCCACTCATAAGAGGAAAATTACTACTCTTCCTGCCTTTTTACCCCGAAGACGAATGAAGGCATCAACTGAAGCATAAACTATTGCCACTATCCTAAATTCTCAACCTATTCGTCTAAAATCCCATACCCCACCACAGTCCCAAGTCCTGGAATCTTTACCTGTCTCACCCTCGGGCACTGAATCAAAAGAAACAGATGCCCAAGATTTTAAGACATCATTTCTTTCAGAACAAG
This sequence comes from Pinus taeda, assembly GCA_000404065.3. Lineage (NCBI taxonomy): Eukaryota > Viridiplantae > Streptophyta > Pinopsida > Pinales > Pinaceae > Pinus > Pinus taeda. The sequence continues at coordinate 31,268 of APFE030823342.1, read as the reverse complement.
TCGCTGTCACACAAGAACTAGCTACTCATTTAGTAGCTGCCACACAAGAATCAACCATAGCTGTCACACAAGAACCAACTACGGCTGTAACATAAGAACCAGCCGCTGATATACAAAATCTAGATGCCCAGGATTTCACGACATCATTTCTTTTAGAACAAGTAGCTGTCACACAAGAACCAGCTACTCATTCAGTAGCTGCCACACAAGAACCAGCTATAACTGCCACATAAGAACTAGCTACTGTTGTAACACAAGAACCAGCTACTGATATACAAAATCTAGATGCCCAGGATGTTTCACATCATGTAGCTGTTACATAAGAACCAACTACTGCGACTGTGACTGTTACACAAAGCCCAGTCACCCTAGCTTCCCTTTTACAGGAAAACAAGTTTCTAAAATCAGAACTCGAAGCTTATAAGGAGGAATTAGTAACGGCAAGGGAAGCCTACGACAAAGAGCTTAATTTGTACACTTTAGCCCATACAAAATCCATGGTAGAGAAAAATACAGAGAAATATCATTATAAGGAATACATGTGCAACAAATGCGGTAACATTTATCATCAAGAAGGGTATAAAATAGTTGAAATTCCACTGCATGGAGCCTCCCCTGCATCCACGTCTTTTTCAATCAGAGAGGAATGCCCTACTGTCACACAAGAACCGGTAGGGCCTTCAAAAATTTCTGAAAAAGAAGCTAAACCACAAGTACCTTGGCTTACTATAATTGTTAAAACTGAAGATCCTATTTTTATTTCTACTCAGACTATACCTCAGCCTACCACTTGCAGTACTGAAAAAGAAACTGAATCTCGGGATAAGCACAAAATAATGGACAAGTGGAAGAAAGAATATGTTATTTTGAAAGATAAGATCTTGCAGGAGCATAAATTACTCTAGCAAAATCATATATATTCAAACTAGGAAGCCTTGGAGCAAGTAATCCAACATTCTCGCACCCAGAAGAAAGAGAATAAAGAGCTAAAAAGTAAACTGCTCCTTATGTTTGATTTGGTTAAGAAATTATTAGCTGCCAGGAAACCATCTTCCAATTATTCTCTTTTTCTTGCAAAACGGTTAGTGTTCTTTCAAATAAAGGAAATTAAAGATGGGATAACTCATGAAGTATTTATCCTGAACAATTTGTGAAAACTTTTGCAGAAGCATCCACTAGTGATCAACATTTACTCTGTGAGTTGTATTTCCACAATGAAGCTATCCATGAAAGTAGGAAGCTCAATCTTAACCCGTTGGTTGGTGATGTTCATATCAGGGCATTTGCCTCCTTCGTTGCTAATCAGATCACATGGAAGATTGCCTTTCTTGTAGCAAGGCATAATACATACAACCGTCTCCTGTGGATTCAACCAGAGCCACAAAATCCTGCCATTTTTGTTGCAGATTATCATAAATTTTTGAAAAAACCAGGGATGGTTGAACACACTAGGTGAATATAAGCAATAGTGTTACAAGATTGCCAACACTTTGTTAAGACTAGGGAAGCTGCTGCCTTAAAATCAAACAACTTATTTTGGCAACAATCCTCTAAGGAAAGGCAGGAGTATAACCCCTTCAGTCCCCTAATTTGAAGCAGCAATCTCAAGGGTACCCGATTATATCAGATGTGTTCAGCAATGTGTTGAAAATTGGATAGGGTATCATTTTCGTTTTCCTCTTCTATGGATGCTAGCACAAGAATATAAGGTTCATTATAAGTTGACTAAAAAGGAAGAAGTAGCAGCATGGCAGAGGTTGCAAAATGTGCAAGGGTTTAGAGATCTAACTTATAGTACCTTCTATAGTTACTGCTTAAGTAATTTGCACTCTAAGGGCCAGTACTCGGACTCAGATTCAGAGTGAAGTTGCATGAGGACATGCAACCCTTTCAGTTGAGGGGGATGTTAGGACCCTACATTATACCTTTTTTCTCACATATTTTGCTATCATTCCACCCTTTTTCAATCCATATTTAAAGTCTATGTTGTTACTTTAATCCATTTTCCAAAGGTATATAAAATTTCTTCTTGTTACTATATGTTTAATTTGTTTTACATATAATTTTACATTACTTTTATAATTAGCCATTGATCGGAAATATATAGTTGCTGAAACAGTCTGAAGACTGTAGATTTATCATTACCGTCTACGTTGCTGAAATAGTTAGAACAATGCACAAATCATGTTGCTGAAACTGCCCATGATTTTTGTTTCAGTTTCGGCAACAACAAGAAGAGATCATCGAGGGAGCTGTTACACTGCCCGCAACAACTACATTCCAAAGTTGGCATTTTCACAACCATTGTAACAACATTTCGCTAATGGAAGAACCAATTATCCTATTTTATCATATTGGTTAAGAATAGGATTTATAATGTAATCAAATGTATAATAGATGTCTCCTCTTTAAATAGGAGGAGACATCAGCATTACGGGGGAAGACTACGGGAAGGTCTAGCTGAAAGTAAAGGAACTTGAATCTTTTTGTAATATGATACATTGATAGATGAATAAAATACTGTTTTGAGCACTCCTTCCTAGTTCCTTTTTCTGGGGAATCTTGTGAGAAGGAAAGGGCCCACCTTCCTCACAAGATTCAACCATTAATTTCCGTAGTGTGTTAAGTGTTATATTTTATTCATGCCTTGTTAAAATATGTTTGCTGAAATTGCTTATGCATTATTGGAACTCTGTATTTATTGTTGAAACTTTGTTTCTATTTGATTATTGCACAGTTTTCATAAATTCATTCATAGGTAATCAATGATTATTTTAATTGGTAATCGGGTTTACAGTGTGAGTTTGTGAAGCATGATAATTAGAAACAAGTGCTAAAGATTCCTGCTTGGGGAATAGGGTCCTGTTCTCTGTTATAGCACAATTAGTCTTTTCCTCTACAGATTGATTTCTTTTCCTAGATTGTTCTTTTTAATGTAATCCAAGATTATTTTGATAATTGTCTGCAATAGAGAGATTATTCCTGCTGTAACTCAGAGTAGAATTTCAGTTTGTTTAAATCAAGGTGTGATTAGTGTAATTGTTACTACAAATTTTCATTTATTTTAGGATTGAGCATATACAGTGTGTGATTGCCTTTGAAACAAATAGACTTCCCTGGGTTGACAATTCATGTAGCACTTGGTTGTTTAAATTAATAAGCAATTAAAGTGACCAACACTGTTCATGTATCATTGTCACCTCTAAATTTGTAAGAACCCTGGCTTGATAATTTGAGTTGAGGAGCCCTTGGGAGTTGCAACATTCTTGGTGCAATACTAGGGCTCACCGCTTTTTGGCACTACTGTCGGGGAGGTGTCCAAGTAGATGTTGTTTCTGCTTTAGCATTGTTCTCTATTTTGCATTCAATTTTTGAAAAAGTGAAAAATCAAAGAAAAAATTTCTTTCATGCCTCATAGGAGTAGGGATAATCAAGGAAAATTCTTACCAAAAACCCCCACACCCTCAAGTAGTCAACCTTCACAATTCTTTGGTGACTATCAACTTCCCTCTCTGACTACAGTGGAGTTAGAAGACCCTCTAGGTGAGAAAGCATAAATTTTTGAAGAATATATTAGGGAAGAAGAAGAACCCACTTCACCTACCCAAACTATGGTTGAAAATAGGAACAACCAGGTTTTCCCCATTAGAGAAACCAATGGAGAGTTTAGAATGAATAATATAAGCCCTACTTCCCTTCCACACTTCCATGGCTTAACCTCTGAGGATCCTGATAGCTTCATGTTTGAATTTGTTGTTGTTTCTAGGACCTATGAATATGCCTTTAATGAGTAGAAGTTGAAGTTATTCCCCTCTACCCTTAAAGATGCATCCTTGTGCTAGTTTATGGGTCTACCTAGGGGTAGCGTCATTACCTGGGCCCAAGTGAAAAACTCATTTAATAGAAAGTACAAGAACTACTATAGGTTGAAAGAAACCAAGGAATAAATATTTAGGATGAATCTTGGACCTGATGAATCCCTAGAGGAATATGAGGAGATATTTCAACTCAGTTATAGGAGGGCCAACTGTACCCTTGATCTTGAGTCACTCAATCTAGTTCTTCTCCAAGGGGTCAGGGAGGATATGTTATAAACCTTACAAATTATGTCTGGAGGAGATATCTATCAATTATTGATCCAGGTGGATGTTGGTGGCCACTCGCCTATTACACATAGACCACCCCAGTTAGTTTCGTTTGTTTCCCTGTTCATTTCATCATTTACTACTTTTAGTAGTTTTTTGGGTGCTGAACCTCTGGAGTAGTTTTAACCCCCTAAATGAAGTTATTTTGGGGTCCATGGTAGGCCCATGGCCATAGACTGGGGCCTGTGGAAAAACCTATAGTACTTAGAGAGATCTTTACAACAAGGTATCATATGTGCCAAATGGAGATAATATGACCAAGTTACAACCCTAGGAAGTTGGATGCCCAACTATCCCCAACAGAGCCCACATACTCTTGGTGTTACATCTCCTGGGTTAGGGTTTTGGCTGTTTAGAGTTTTCTCATGTTTTCCAATAATAAATAGGTCCTTGAGCATCATTGAAACACAACTCAGAGGCATGTAGCTACCACATCTCTTCTCAGAGATAAGCTACCATCGCCCAAGCTATCCTATTTCCATTCTGCTTGTAAGCATAGTTCAATATTTTTCTATTAATGAAATGAAGTATTTTTCTGTTGTAACTCTGTGTTTATGATTATATCTGTAAGTTGCTACGTTCCTATTTAAGTTCAGATCATTGGGATTAGAGTGGTCTTCTCTTTCTCTGTTTTTCTTTTCATGTCCCCAACGAGGTCAGGGTATAAGAAGTGAGGGCTTAATTTGGTTGAACCATTGCAAGATCAGCCTCGTAAAACCTTACAAACTCCCATGGTAGAAGAAAATAAAGATGAGGGGGTAGGATATCCTTTCAAAATGTTTCTCAAGGAAGCCCTCGAGCGACAAAGGGACGCGATGATGGATAACTTTGCCTAGGTCCTTCGAAGACTACCCATAGGCGATGCATATTCATCCAACAACCACTCTGGAGGTGCCACTCCTTTTAAGGTACATGTTAACTTCGATATTCACATATTCGAAGGCTTGATTGATGGAGATGCTGTATATAAATGTTTAAATCTATTGGAAGGATATTTTTCAGTTCATGACTTTTCCAATCAGGAAAAGATTACTTTTGGACTTCTTAAATCCGCCCCACATGTCAAGGATTGGTGGGAAACCTACTATGAACAAAAGGATGAGAGTGAACTCTTCTGTTTTCATCCACACCCACTTGGAATTATTTCAAAGATTCCATAAAGGAACAATATTAACTTTTTGGGAGCTACGGAGACAAATACATAAAGTGGACCATGCTACAACATGCAAGGAATCAAGATGTTCCAGAGTTCACAAATAATTTCCATACCCTTTGCACAAAGCTGGGTATCAAGGATACTGAACGACATTTGGTGCTCAAGTACCATGAATTTCTACACAAGTACATCCAAGACGAGATGGAGTTCCTAGACATTTCCTCACTTGACATGACGTATCGGTACTCTGTCAAGATTGAGCAGAAGTTTAAATAGAAGAAGTGGGACTTTGGATTTGTTGGTCACCTAATCCTCTAAGGGTTGGTGTGGAAGCTAAACAGCCAAAGGAAGTCCAAGGGACCACTTGGAAAGTGAAACATGGGTCACTCCTATGTATTACAAATGTATATCATGTCAATAATAGAAATACTCTCATGCTTATCATTCACATTCTGTCTATGCCATTTTCATGTTTAAAATGGTATCAAAGCCGACGATATCCTTCCCTGCTCATATTTGAGCCACTTGTTTTCTGGCCTCTCTATGCATGTCAGTTTTGACATTAATTCTTCATTTCATGAATGTTTTCTCAGCTAAATTCTAGCTAAATTCCAGCAAAGTTTCTCGGTGTTCTCCTTCGTCTTTGATGAAGAGTGGAGGATTATGGAGGACTGAGTTGCGATTTAAAGGTATATCCGCTCCTTTTTATATATATATTGACTGTGTTCTACGACTGCATTGTGTGTATATGGTGACTGTGTTGGTGGTATAAGTGGCAGATAAAGTGCACATATGTTGACTATGTTATGCACTGTTGCATGCATTGTATTTTGAAGTATGTTGATTTCTTTGAAGGCAGTGTGGAATTGTTGGAACATATGCTGAAAACAGTGATTTGGAGACATGTACGGGTTGAATGTTTTTTTTTGGTGTGTTGGACCTGTTAGAGTCCTATAGTGGTAGGATTCATAATTTTTGAATTGGCTGAGGTTAAATCTTGTAATATTGTACATATATTTACTTTCTACAAATGTTTTCCATATTGAAATTAAAAAATTGTAAAGAGGGTATGTCCTAAAATAAATATCAAAGGACAAGAAAAATAATAAAATATAAAAAGGAAAAATATGAACCCCAAACAAAAAAACAGATCATGAAAGTGTTCAAGTCCAAGTGCCACTACTCTTTACTTTACTACCTTAAATAATGGTTGTGTGAATCTTGTCATACATGCCACAACCCATGATAGTCAAATTGTTTAATCATGACTACTTCATGCTTTGAATTTCATGTTTATAGTTAAAGAATAAAAATTTGACCAAACATTTAATCTTGGAAGATTAGAAGATAGGTAGAGAAATAAAAGGGTAAGTAGAAGAAAGGTTGCAGAAATACAAGCTATTTGATGCATAAGCACATCTATCATGTTTAATCATGTGTTTCATTGTACAGGAGCAATTGTGAAAGAAAGAGGATGCTCATAAGCTGATTTGCTTAATATCCCCCCACTTCATTTCACCCCACACTATATACTTACTAATTTCCCTTTTACTTCTTTACGGCTTGTGAAGACACCAATTCCATTCATTTTGACTCCTACCCCTTGGTTTCACACATTCCCTAGCCAATTTACCTTCTAAATTCACCCCCTTTCCAAAAAATCCCTTTCCCCTAGTGTGAAACCCTTTCCCCTTGGAAAAATCATTTTCCGTTTGTTAAATTCCCTAAAAAGCCCCCAAAACCCACTAAACCTCTTATCCTAACTATCCCCCCCCCCCTACATTACTTTATTAATCCCGAAAATTCACTCTTACCCGTTATATTCCATAAAACCCACATTACTTTACTAACCCCGCTTTATACAATGATTAATTACACTTAAGAGTAATTAACCATGGGCCCTACTAAATCCTGCCCCCATCTCCCACTGTGCATCTCCACGACATGATGACCATTGGATCATCCTCCACCAGATCCAATGGCCCTCACCCATATTGTGCCCACTCACTTCTCGACCTTTACTAGCCCGAGAGCACGCGATATGGGAAGTATTGCTCGCCCCCCCCCCCCCCCGAGGTTACGTGGTGCACCATGCTAAGTCGTGTGCTCTTGGAAAAATACCACCCAACCCTCATAAGTGGTGTGATTGCCTCCAATACTGCATCCCCGCCATAAAACAAAACTGCTACTGTTCATTTAATTTCCCTACCAATTCTAACCGCTCCCGGTTAAAAGCCATCACACCCCATTTTCACCCTTTTTCGCTTGTGCGAAGCATACAAAGCACACCTGCATCCTTAGAGCTCCTACAACCAGTTACCAATCGTTGGATACCTTTCGAAATGCCACCACAGCACACCTGAAAACCGCAGAAGCCTCTACAAACATCCATTTAAGACTAGTTTGCAGCCCCAACCGTAAATTCCAGGTATTTAAGCAGAAAATCATATTGACCCTCTCATTTAAAAAACGCACACTAAATTCATGAAATAATTTATTGAATTTAATTGAATTCCTTAAATTTAGAGTATTCCCTATCCTAAAATACCAAAAATCCTACCTACAAACTGCCAATGCCCAACCCCTTCATGAGAGTTATAAAGATTTCATTCCCACAGATAGTATAAGACCAGTCCCACATTTTATCACAAATATGGTTGCCCCAACCTCTTTGAATGTGAGAACAGTGACAACCCCTCATTTAGACATTGGCCATTTGGCCCTAGCAGATAAGGATTTTCAAATTAAAGACACAACCACCCAAGGTCACCTGCTAAGAATCCATTGCTGGGCCAAGGATAGGTTCCTAAACCATGCTGATGATATAAACCTTTGGGAATTCAATTTTCCCAAGTATACATTCCCAGAAGTCCACCCATTCCCAGACATATTATATTTTTTTCATGCCTATTATGTTCCAATCCATAGGGCTATTGAGGCACCAAACCATGAGATATTGTTCACAACGATTGCTGAATCCATCAACCAAATGTTGCAAATCTAGCCTAGTCCTAATCTGACTCCTTTTTCAATTGCAAACCTCTTGGACCTATGCATCACACTGGACCCAGCCAAGATCAAACAAATATTTCAGAATTTCATCATTGAGGAGTGTCATACTCCTAAAGACATTCCACCCTATGTTGCCACTATTTTTTTAGAGACTGGCAGGAGAATAATCACCATGCTCTCATGCATCCTAGGATTCATAGCAGATGAGTATGTGGATGAGGTAATCATGTCATTCTTATCCATTTTCACTCTAGGCAAGCCTCCTACTGTCGTGTATGATTATGCACAGTTCATTGCAAACAAAATGCATGAACATTTCACTAGATTTCCCACTAAAAGATTCTTCAAATACTCTTCAGTGTTGTTTCATATGTTCCTATATGATCAGAAAAATAAATTCCCTTTGAAGATCCAGAAATTGGACACCAAGGGAAAGGAAAGATTAGTCATCTATTGAACATCCTTGGTCCACAAGTTTTTCACCTCATACAAAGACTTCATAGACTCTTTTGTATACCCAGTTATGAACATGTTGACTTCTAAGACTCAACCTAGAATCAACCTAGAGATTAAAAGAGTATTGCAATTAGCCAAGAATAGCAAGGTGGGATATTGGTACTTGCACCAAAACCACATATAGATCAGGATTTATGGCTGTGAGCTATCACCCTACAAGTTGCCCAAGTACCTCCCAATGAGGATATTTTCTCTTGAGTACTTTAGGCAGATGATCAACTTTGATGACATCAACTTCCTAGCTTATAGGAAGAAAACCCAGTTCAAAGTGAAGAACCAAATGGGCCCATCTATTTGCAACCACAAAGAAGTTGGACCAGAGGCCAACAAGTTACTTCAACTAATGAAGTTCAAAAATAGTTTCATCTTGCACTATGACCCTCATGGGGTCATAAACAAGCTCAGACTCAAGTTCAAGTTGGCAGCTTACATACACCACCCAAGGCCTAACATTGAACAATTTTTTAACCAAGATAAGTGGGTGGAGAACACCTTGATTGACATGGACAACGCTGTTGTGGACATAGAGAATACACTTATTTATTTGGAGAGAAAATTTGATCATAACTCTTTCCTACAGGCTCCACAACATGGAGGGTTAATGAACATTCCTCCAATCATATAAACCCCATTAAATAAGGAGAGGAATCCTAAGAGGAGCAGGGATGAGGCATCTAGCTCTGCTAGGGAGATAACTGATGAGCTGATGGAGCCAAGCAAGAGGGCCAGATTTCCCCTCTCTTTGAGCAGGAATATAACATTGCATCAGAAGAAATCATTGACATTGAGGCAATGAAACAAAAAGGCAAAGAAGCAGCTACATTAGAGGATACACAACAAACCTCAACATCCAACACACAGTTGGTAGATATATAGCCCAGTATGGAGATCTCATCCTATGTCAAGCCAACTGACAAGGAAAGGGACCTCAAAGACAGATTTAAAGAAATCAAAATGACGAAGGAAAAACTGAAGTCTGAAACCTATGCACAATATCTCAAGCTTACACCAGCAAATGAAACCAGACTGATGTTAGCCTTTGACATCAAAGAAGGAAAAATGCAGGTCTCATTCCTACATCCCACTGTACAGCAACCGAAGACCTCAACAGACTACAAGAAGACCAATTTTGAGGTCTTGGCCAAGGATGTTCATCCCATTAATCAGATTGAATTTCACAAGAAGGATGGAAAAATGATCTACTCCACCCTCACAACAAAGACCATGGATGCTTACAAGTTGCAAGATTCATTAGACAATATAACAACACAATTCAAGTTTGAGAGAGCCTCTTCACAGGCTAAAGACACTAGGACAAAGTCCTTGGAGGACTTGGTTACTGAACTGGGCCATGACCCAAGTGATGTGAAGGCCACAGAGAAACTGATTAAGAAGAAGAATGAGGACATAGTAGCCCTCAAGAAACAACTCAAATTGCCTCATTTGCAGCACCCACAAGAAAAAGAAGTCCTAGAAAGCCATACCAATCATGAGGATATGATGGACTTGGTGCTGCAACTCAATGACCAGTTAAAGGAGATGGAGAAGGAGTTGGATAGTTTGATCCAACTCAAACAAGCTAGTATTTATAATGCTCCTGCAACTATCATTCCTGTAGTGACCATAGTTGTACCTTCTACCTTGGCAGCAACATTAGCTCCTACTGCTCCAATGGCCACTACACTTCCAAAATCTGCATAGACTACATCAACAACAACATCGACAACAATAGCCTCCACAAGTGATGTAGCAGACAGGCTAGTCAAAGCAATGGAATAAATGTCCATTCAGACCAATGAGATGAACAAGTTGAAAGAGAAAGTCAGTAGCCTTGAGACAGATTGCAAACTTGCCTAGATCATGCATAAGGAAGAACAACAAAAGACTGCAAGGATGAATGAGAGGATAAATAACCTGGAAAAGGAACTAACCTTGAGCAACTGTGGGCCAATATCATTGACTCTGTCAATGAAATTTGGTCATCCATCTAGGTCATATTTGAGCAGATAGATTTAATAAAGCAGGCTATAGAGGCCATTGAAAAGGTTAAAACAAAACTTGGAGATATGCCAGAGGAAGCATCAAGAATCATCCACTTCTTCAACTACAAGAATAAATATGAACTACAAGAGCTTGAGATACCTAATAGGACAGGTACAATTTTGGAAGTCAAAAGAGTCCTCACTAAGAGGAATTTGGTGTTGAATCTAGAAGATAAGTGTCAAAACATGCAACTAGTTGTTGACAGGTTCATGGCTAAGTTTGAGTTGTTGAAGGAAAAGGGATTACCTAATCCCTTAGTTATAAATGACAAGTTAATGACACAGGTATATTACAATAAGAAGATCAAGGAAGTGGCCAAAGAACAGGTGATCACTTCATCTATGAAGGGCATGCCAATAGGCAAAGTCTTGTACCAAACTTTTGAAAACTTGTTTTACCTCCAGGATGAGGTAAAACACCTGTTTATTAATAAGCCTACTTTTGCCAAATATACAAAGGTAGATGAGATATACAGAAAAATTATTAATATCCAATTACTAGATGAAGAAATATGGGAAAAATTGAATGATTTACTTTAATAAAAAGACAGTAAATTATAAATCTATAGTAAAAAGTGAAAAAACAAGGTAAAAGGATATTGATTGGTTAGCAGGGTTAAACTGTATCAAATGAAAGAGTATCAAGTGAAATGTCAAAGTAAAACAAAACATCCAGCATAAAGACCAAACAACCAAGCATCATAAAGGGAAAAATATCAAAGAGAAAAGGCCATCAGAACCTTAATAACAGGGACAACAAGCAACAATTCAATAACTATCTCTATCTTCTTGCAAGAAGATATTTCTTTTTCCTATCGTGAACCTAAGGGTGATTGTACCATTTTCAAGTCAATAGACTAGAGCAAGTAACTAAAGCATTTCACTACAGGATTCATGAGATGAGCCATTTGTAGTGAAGTAATTCCTTTGTGCGATTTTGTTATCTTTCTTATGTGTTTTCATAATCTTAAATGTGTTCCAAAATATAAATGAATTAACTAGAAATATCACTCAAAATTTGTTTTATTACACTCTATTTTGCATAGTTAGTCATTTACATGTTTTCCTCTGATACCCGGATTTGAGAACTCTTAATTTCTCTCCTATGCCGATTGACTTCTATCATTCCCTCCAAAGTCCGGCCTAGGGAATCTTTAATTTCTCCTTGGATCCGATTTGAAGCCATTCACCATTTAACCTATGAGACAGGTAGTAACTCATCTATCTTTCCCTGTAGACACTGTTTTTAGAACTCAATCCAGTGTTGTTTTTCAGACATCTGATTCCATTACCCAAGGGTATAAGCAAAATCTCTGTCCATCTAAGTAAAGTGATCCCACCACCAAATTTTCAAAACAAAACCGAAGTGCAAGCAATAACTAGCCTATCTTAACTAAAACAAAGTTAAATTATAAAGAGAGTGCCCTCTCCAAGCATCAAGAGTGAGGTCCTGATCTCCAAAAGAGGTTTGTGGTTACCTTTGGTTTTTTCTTTCTTCATAATTCAAAAGAAATATTAGAGTGATAACAAGACCGATGCGTTGAGCCCCAGTAAGATGGTGCGTTGAGTGTGATTGGATAGTGTCGTTTTCTCAAACTCTTTGTGGTATTTCATTATAACGCCATTTGGTATTCTAGTTTCTGTGCAGTGATTTGTTTGTTTGGTTCATCGTTTAATACATCCACTTTATAATGTATTCACCGAAATCTCACTGCCTCTGATCAGAATACCCCAAGCTCACCAAACCCCATTTAGTTTGTCAATATGTCGCAAGGTACACTTTGGGGGAAGATGTCTTAACCATAAGCTGGGACTTGGGACTTCTCCCCTATCTTCTCTGCAGGTTTTTTTTCGAAAATATTCTGGGCTTAAACAAGAAGCAGATCACATAGTGCCTTAAAGATCCACTGATCCTTCGTGGATCTGAAACAAATTTAAATTTGAAAGATAATGTCTCCATAATCGTCACCAAATTTATTCAAGATGCTGAGAAATGCATGGAGTCTGACCAGGTTGCTTCACCACCAGTTTAGATGATCCGCTAAGTTACTGGACTAGAGTACATGAACATATTTGGTTTTGGGCTAGTTATTTATTGGTTTGGATTCATTGATCAACTTAATGATCATCCAAATGTTTTATTATTGGATCACTTCCCAAATGATGAAGACATTTATAGGTTGCCAAGACTGAATGTGTCACCGTGGCCATGACAGGAAATTTGAATAGTAAATTTCCACCTTGAAGGGAATTCCTAGTGAATTGGCCTTACTCGTACATAGAGGAAAAACTAGTTAGATTCGAACCAGCCAGTTCAAACCACACTCAACTATAGGAGTTGCATAATATATAGGGTGGCATATTGAAAATGAAAGGTAAATGTCTTTCATTTCTTTGTAATACATGTTTGATTGGCTATTAAGGCTAAGTGAAAGGAATCTCTCTTCAAATAGGGAGTGCATCTACTCCATAAACATGATGGTCAATTGCTTGAGGATCGAAGAGGTGATGCTATAACTAAGAGTTTGAGTTGAATAATGACTACTTTAGCATATTAGTAGCCATGAGTTAGAGCGACATTGAAGTTGTAAATGTTTTGGGGTTGAACTCCTAGAGGTGTGTTAAAAATCTATTGATTGTAGTGCTTGTTTCATCTCCTTCTTTATGCGTTGATTAAACCTCATCATATGTGCACTGGTCCATTCATATGCTTTTATTGCTGGTTCATATGTGAGTATATATGATATCTACATTATTACTCTTTGCATTGAAGTTTGTGCCTAATTTTAGCATCAAATATATTATATGTTGATCGAGCTCTCCATATGTCTTGGTCTATATTTGTGCACTGAAGATGAGATGAATTATATCGGTCTATAATTGTGGTCAGTTTTAAGTGTAATTTTGACAATGGATAAGGTAGCCATAATTGGTGAAGTATTAGAGTTCTTAAAAACTTTGATACATTCCTCTAATCATGATACAGTAAGAATAAAAAAAGCTTCTCTTGTTGACATTCGAACCTACTTACATAATGCACAGGGAATTTTTTTTTTTGGCAACTAGAATCTTAGTTCCAGCGAGATGAGCTTCAACAGATTTGTCATTCTAACTTGTTTTCTGCTAAAAGTAATTCTCTGTTCAAGGTTAAAATAGACACCCATCAACAACTAACAAATGATAAAATCACTAAGGTTGAGGAAGATTCACATTCAATTCCTAATGCATCAACAAATTTGTATGCAAAAGAAGAAATTCAGTCTACACTTCCCAACCCAATCATCAGACCTTGGGAAGAGCTTGTCCATAACAGGCACATAAAAGGTCTTGTATATGATAAGGAGGTTTCCTTTCATATTCTAGATTACTAAAAGCCCATTTAGTTTCAGAGTGCTAGATTCCTTCATGACAATTCACCTTCAGCCATTCCAGATTTTTCTCCTCTTCCACAACAACAACAATAGATTGTGAAATGTCAACATTGTGACCGAGTTGGCCATATGAAAGATCACTATTTTGATCTTCACCCATGTAATAACTATCATAAAACCAGTCATTCTTTAAACAGATGCTTCAAAAACAAGCCTCCTACAAGAACAAAGATTCATAGTGGATGGATCACTTCTTAGCAATGGGCATCAACAACCAAGAAGATATTTCATTCATATGTCCGAACTTGTTCTAGAGTATTGAACACTCTTGCAGTTAAATTTTCTCCATCATTTCATCTTGTATATGACACGGGGGGAAGTGATGGCCATCTACAAGATTCAAAGCCACATCAAGTGAGCCTGAGCCACAACCTGCCATACCAGATTCAGAGTTGTAGCCATAGAAAAAGATGCCCCTAAGCACGCCTTTAGTCGGTGATACCTCTTCAAATAATTGGGGACACTTCCTCTAGTGAAAAACTTCATATTCTTTCCAGTTTTGGAAGAGTTCTAGGAATTGCATTAAGCATTCCAGAGTTGTTGGTCATCCTTAAACCATCACAAGTTGAGACCTCACTTTTCAGGTTGAGGTTCTCCCTTTTATGTGGGGTGAGACCTCCCTTTCATGGTTGAAGGTTTCCCTCTTCAAAACATCAGGAGAACTTCCTCTACTATAAGGTCTTAGCTACTTGCTAGACCTGGAAGAGTTTCGGGAACTACACTAAGCGTTCCAAAGTTGGTGGTCATCCTTAAACCACCTCCCTTTATACCAACATTTTAGAGAGCACATTCAGCTTAGTGTTTCCATGTAGTTTTCCATGTTTTGTATTACACCTCTTTTCTTGGACTCATACATAACCCTTTGGATTAAAGGGGGGAATGTTGGTCACCTAATCCTTTAAGGGTTGGCGTGGAAGCCAAAAAACCAAAGGGAGTCCAAGGGACCACTTGGAATATGAAACCAAGGGTCACTCCTATGTATTATAAATGTATATCATGTCAATAACAGAAGTTCTCATGCATATCATTCACATTTTGTCTCTACCATTGTTATGTTTAACACGATATGCAAATCCAAAGTAAGGAAAACGCGCTCCCAAACCATAGAACAAAGGACCAAGCCAAGGCGGCATTATCTAGGACAACCCACCGAAGCCGCAAGAAAAGAAAACCATCTTGAAGATGAATAAGGACATGGGAAAATGGTGTGAGTTCCATAAGAGCTCCACTCATAATACAAGTGAGTGTCGGGCCAAGTAGTCACTAGTGGTCAAGCTGAAGTCTTCCGAATCAGACGTAGGTTCTGACTCTAAATTAGAACCCAGTAAGGAAAATGGTAAAGGGAAGTAGATCATTGATGCAGAGCCTAGTTCCATCGTGGCCACCACCAAGATCCAAAATATTGAGCCTGAAGATCCAGAGGAGGGGGAAGGCCTCTTCCACTCATAGATGTGGGTGAAGGGTTCTCCTCTGCAGTTCATTTTCGACAACGAGAGCCAAAAGAACCTCATTTAAGTAGAGGTTGTGAAGCAGATGGGCCTAAAGACTACAAGACATCCACAACCATACATCATTAGGTGGCTTCACCAAGGATGATATCTTCATGTCAGCCAATGGTGTTGCCTTCCCTACAACATCAAGCCCTTCATGGATGAGGTACTATGTGATATTGCTCCTCTTGAAGTTTGTGATGTATTGTTAGGAAAACCATACTTGTGGAAGCGACATGCTGTATATGAGTCTAGACCTCACTCTATGATTATTACTTTGGCTAATAAGTTGTACAGGATACTGAAGGTAGGCCCATCAACCACCATCTCTTTGAGCACTACAAATCAATGCAGTAAGATCATTTCCCAGACTAGGAAATTTGTTTTCCTTGTGATTCACCCCTGGGACAAGAAGAAGGTTGTGACCATGTCTTATAGGCAGGGTTCCTTTACACAACGACAACAAATGAACAAGGTCGTGGAGGAGTACAGGGGTATTTTCACCTCACCATAGGGATGCCTCTGCACTGTTAGGTCAAGCAATCCATCGATTTAATCCATGGGCGTGCCGCTACCTAATGGACTGATCTATCTACAATTTGTTCAGGAGAATGATGAGATCAAGAGGTAGATTAAGGAACTAATGTAGAAAGGGCAGATCAGGCCAAGCTCATCACCTTGTGGGAGCCCGATTGTATTGGTACAGAAGAAGGATGGGACCTGGAGGTTTTGTATTGACTATCGGGTGCTGAACAAGATCACTGTCTAGAAGAGGTACCCAATCTTGTGGATTGATGAACTTATAGACCAGCTCAAGGGTGCCAAATATTTGAACAATATTGACTTGAAGTCAGGTTAATCCTAGGTTCCTATCAAACCCTCTAATGTGTGGAAGATTTCCTTCAAATCCAAGGAGGTCCTTTTCAAATGGTTGGTCATGCCGTTCGGATTAATGAATGCCCTTGCAACCTTCATGAGACTAATGTATGACATCTTGCAACCCTTCACCAATGCATTCATGGTGGTATATTTATATGACGTCTTGATCTTCATCTAGAGTTGGAAAGAGCACGTCCACCATATTCAACATGTCCTTCAAACCTTGGGCCAACACAAGTTGTGTGCTAAATTGGAGAAATTCACCTTTGGCCTAACCGAGGTTAAATATCTGGGGTACATCATTGATGAGAAGGGTGTATATGTGGACCCATCCAATATACAAGTCATTTAGGATTGGCTAGTCCCAACCACTCTAACATAGTTCCACAAATTTTTGGGTCTTGCCAATTTCTACCGTAGGTTCATGTTGGGGTTCTCTCATATCACTTGGCCTTTAAGTCAGTCACCAAGGGCAGAGAAAAAGCAAAGTTTTTTTGGTTGGAAACCCAACAATAAGCATTCTGTGAGTTGAAGAATCGCCTTTGTTCTGTACCAGTTCTTACATTACCAAACCTACAACAACCATTTGAGATTGAGACAGATGCCTCTAACTATGCTATTGGTATGGTTCTTACTCAACATGGGCATCCAGTGGCTTACCATAGTGAGATAATTTCAGACACAGTCCAAAAGTACCCCACTTATGACAAAGAAATGTATTCCATTGTGTAGGCCTACCATTAATGAAAGCATTACATTATGGGGAAGGAAATGATCATCCACACAGAGCAACAATCTATATAGTTCATATAGATGCAAGGGAAGCTACAAAATGTTTGCCATCATAAATGGTCCACCTATTTGTAATAGTTCCATTTGAACATTAATTATAAGAAGGGAAACACCAATAATGTTTTTGATTGCCACATTCAACCACCGGTCATGGTGTTGATCACTATGGTTGACTCTTGTGGGCACAAGACATCGCAGTGGTCGCATATTTACAAGAGTGATCCAAAATTCGGCAACATATACCAGACACTCCTAGAAGGGAAGAAAGTTCTGTTGGGTTGTGTTATATTCTTTCCATGACTAGTCCACATAGTTAACCGGGGGTCACAGGGGGGTTTGAGGTGTACCAGTAACCCCACTTTATGGGGTCCAGGGCAGTGCGCTGGAAAATTTTGGTTTTGGACCCTATGTTAGGTTGGGCAGACCCACCTATGGTTTTTTGCATGATTTTCGCACATGTTTTTGGATGCGATGATTTTCGGTCCATGGTATTGGATGCTTCGGCATGTATAGATATGTATTATAACACTGAAAGGAACATAATGAAAAATTAAGCTGGTAGTCCCGGTTTTGGGATCTAGGGGAAAATCTTTGTGTATATGTGTTTTATGTGGTATGCTCTTGCATTGTTTATTTTCTATGTTTTAGAATTCGTATGCAGGTAATTTCTGTATGGGGTTAAAACCTACATTTGGTATCAGAGTTTTTTTGGCTTCAAGGGGATGCCTTTGCTGCTAAGGGGTTTTTCTCGGGCCCATGGCAGACCCTATTCAGTGGGAGATCTAACAGATAGATTCTAGTGGTGAAAGAAGATGGCAAGCAGTGGAAAAATAGAGATCGATAAATTTAATGGTCAGAGTTTTGAGTTATGGAAACTCAAGATGGAGCATCTGTTGGTGGATTAATATCCCTGGATCGCGGTAGGTCCGGGTATTAAACCAACAGGAGTGTTTGATGAAGAATGGAAGAAGTCAGATCGGAAGGCGAAGAGCACAATACAATTGTGTGTCTCAAATTCAGTATTGCTAAATGTATTAGGGGAAGCTACGATGAAGGCCTTGTGGGACAAGTTAGGGAATTTGTACCAATCTAAGTCTCTGGTGAATAAAATATTCCTATAGAAAAAGCTGTATAACCTGAGGATGAAAGATGGAGACTCGGTGACAGAGCATCTGAACGCATTTATACTGTGGTAAGTTAGTTAGCAACTGTTGATATTAAAATTTTAGACGAAGATATGTGCATCAGTTTGTTCTGTTCTCTACCATATTCATGGGATAGTCTGGTTATTACAATAGGTAGCAATGCAACTGCCTCGTAGTTTGATGAAATAGTCTCATCCTTCTAACAGAGGAGATGAGATGAAAAAATATGGAGAGCTAGAATGGTGATGCCTTGTCTATACAAGGACGGTCCCAAAACAAAAACAAAAATAAGTAATCAAGTGGGAGATCTAAATCTAGAGGGAGATCTAAATCTCCAGGAAAATCTGTAAAGGTGGTGTGCTAGAAATGCGGAAAGGAAGGGCACTACAAAAGGGACTATAAATCTAAATCTCCTGATAAAGGAAAGGGATCTGATGATTCTCCTTCCGCAAAGGCGAAAACCACCTCAGATGAAGGTGGGGATGTGTACTTGGCTTCTTCAAGTACACATGTAGATCACGAGGCATGGTTGATTGACTTAGGTGCATCCTTTCACTTCACTCCCCATAGAGAGTGGTTCAATGAGTATGGGAAATACGATGGTGGTGATGTCTTCTTAGGCGATGATAGGAAGGCTAGAATCATTGGTCGCAGAAAAGTAAAGTTGAAGTTGCAAGGTGGAAGGGTTAGAACACTTTCGGGTGTTCTGCATACTCCTACATTGGCTAGAAATCTGATTTCTGTAAGCAAGTTGGATGATGCAGGTGTAAAAATAGTGTTCGATAAGGATACCTGCAAAATGGTTCAGGAAGCACGCGTATTGATGTGGGGAGTTTGAATTGGGACATTGTACAAGTTGCAAGGTAGCATTGTTGTTGATGGGTGCAACAATTCTATGGTTCCTGAAAGTGGAGCAGAAAATCTAGTGGTCTCTAGAGAGAAGACCATGTTGTGGCATCAAAGGCTTGGACATATTGGAGGCAAGGGCCTTTGAATACTTCATGGTAAAGGTATGGTAGAAGGTATGAGTAACAGCTCTCTGGATTTTCATTTCTGTGAAGATTGTGTATATGGGAAGTAGAATCGGGTGAGTTTACCCTCTGGTAGT
>APFE030823334.1:80313-154571 GCA_000404065.3 Pinus taeda | reverse complement strand
AGGTTAACCGTGCATGAGAGAAGCTTATGTAAATTTTCATTATTTTTAAATAAATTGCCTGTAGTAGCCACATTGGCACAGGCCGTGGACTGTTTCCCTCTCTGAGGGTTTTAACCACGTCAAAATACTGGTGTATTGATCTGTGATCTGTTTGTGAGCGGTGTCCTTCTGGTGTTCTGTCTGAGGAAGTTACCCTGTATATTCCTACATATTCTATCAAGAGCACGTGAGAAAAGTGGTTTTCTCATGCTACGTGTCAACCCCTTAAGTTAATCACATGAAATCATAGAATACCTTTTACAACTTTTAGGGCGCGTGACATACCGCTTACCCCTTAGGAAGACTACTCCATCATTTTTTTAGCACATGGTTTTAATCTGATCCATTCACTCTTGCCTTTATTTTGCATGACTTAATCCTAGTCGTCTATCTCCCTCACTCTCCTTCATTGATCTAACTGATCCAACAACTATACTTTGCCACTATGTCCTTTTTCTTCTTACTATGTAATAATCTTCTTGCTTCTCTGTCTGTGTATTTATTCTCTCCTTACGGTCTTCAATTGTTCTATTCCCAATCATCAGCTTCGTTACTTCACTCCTTCGCACCTTTATGCTTCCTTCGTAAATCCTTAGGATTTTAAAACCTTTCAGTTATAGCTTCACTGTAACATTAAAGATTTTCTTGAATATTGTCTATGTGCAAGACCATAAGACTCCTTTCCATATTTTGTCTCTCGTTTTGCACACCTGCAAACCTATTTTACGCAAATTTATTATAATCCACACACAATTTATAATTAAATTACTCAATATACAACAAACAACTTAGGAATCGAATTCTCTATATTTATAAACAATTATTTACATAATGAATCTCTCTCTTTGGGCTCATTTTCTAGTTAGTGGCCTTTTTCCTTTCCTGCCTGTAGGCTTACAGTTAAACCATATCTAATCTCTGAAATTTGATTCTCACTCTAACTCACTGACTCACTTCCTAACTAACTAACTCTCTTTATGGCTTTTAGGCTTACATTTATACAAAAGGTTTTGTAACCCATTTCAGTTCATATCCTTAATATTTTGAACTAAATCCTGAATGTCCTCTAAGTCCACTTTTGACTCAACTAATCCCTAAGGATCCTCTCTAGTTCCACAACCATGAAACCAATTCCTAATTTAAGATTTACAATTGATTTCCAAATCACTCAATCCCTATGTAATCTTAACAAGCCTAAATCTCTCATGTTCTCCAACAATCGAGAACATTTACAAATATGCCTCACAATACTTAATTACATCCTATTCTTAATATCTCTCATAAAATTAATTAGAAACCTTAATAATTACATTAATTAATACTCAGGAAACCAACTTTGTTGAAAACACAAGACCCCCTATGTCGACTAAAGTATAATGAAAATTTTGAGCTGGATGCTCCTGCATCACAGGATGTCCTTGTTGGTAGCAATGATGTGACCAATGTAGCAAGCCCAGGAAGGTGCATGAGGGGTTCTAACACACAGAAAGTTGAATGAGTGTGCCAATTGGAAGCTTGTGGAAACATGGATCTTGGAAGGGAACACTCTACCAAAGATACATGACAAGCTAGATGGTAGGTGAACCAACAATCCAAAGTGATGGTTAAACCAGTAGGATAACCCAACAAGATTCGTACATACATATATAGAAAGAGTCCATACATACAATTGTAATAAAACAAATACATATATCATTAGTGTAACCAAGACAACTAAGATACAATAATAACATATGCATGAAATGTGTTGGCTTTTTTATATTAAGAAAGTGAAATTTCTAATCATACATGCAACCTTGACCAACAACTAGTTCCAATAGCAAAATGTTTCAGTCACTGCCGCGTGCTCCTTTTGCACTGTGGAGAAGCCAAGGCTTGTTACAATACACTCCAAGCTATCTCTAACATACACCTATAGGAATCTTGGCTCCCAAAAGCCTATACAATGAGTTATGAGGTTCTATAAATAACAAAGGGTGGGGTTATCATTGACATTCCCCTTTGTGACTCTTCACCTACCCTCATGCCTCCTCAACTACTACATGATTGTCACATTCGACCATCGATAGTTGTTCTTTCACTTTTACAATATCTGTACATGTACCAATGTGAGACAAAATAGGCTTGAGAAATCCATGCAAGATATCACTAAGACTCGGACAGCTGTGGGCAGACCAAATCCTTGACATCCTCACAATGAATGATGGTAGTGAATTGATGCCAATCTTGTTAGCCCGTGATGGTGTCCACGTGCTCAATGGTGACATCCTTCTGAAATCAAACTCTCACCCACATTGCATCTGGATACATTGATTTGGAACCTCTATCCAACTTGTTTACTAACATGTGCATCATATCTTAAGTGTATCTAGACCAGCAACATATTGATGCATAGTGTGTGCACTGATCTCCAAGTTTGTGCTGGTGGCTACACACATCAACTCATGAAATTACATGTCCAGCTCCATTCTGACTTGGTTCTTCGACTTCACCTCACTGAGTGTGCTAATAGATGGGATCATGTGCATGTGTATAATGACATCCATTCTTTTGAATACCCATGCATGCGAAGCCTGCAAACTGGTGATGAGCTATGGGAGTTCCTCATAGATCCATATTTGACTCTCGATGCATGCCTTTAACTCTACCACCTTTAGATTCATCACCTTTGGAAAATGTAAGGGGGATCCTTTGTATATCATTGTCCATGTCTGTTTACGGTCAACAACAGTGTCAAGATTTGACAAGATGTGTTCTTTCCTAGCACAACATTGATTACAACCATTGAGATGGATAACTGCCTTATGCACAATACCGAATCTGGAAAACAACATCCACATGAATATTTCGAGGGATTTCTCTCTTCAAATCTTCTATAGCGAATGATGTAACCTACTCTCCTCCCTACTTGGCCGCTTGCAACTCCTTTGCCATGCACTTTTTCTCTTCTATCAAGTATCAAACACTTGACCTAGTGGCCTTGACATATTCTCTAGTAGCGTTGGCCAATGCTACTCGATTCTTGTGCACATCAAATCCGATCACTCTTTCTGAAAACTATGTAGGAGATGTCTGGACATGGGGAGTAGGCAATCTATGAGATTGCACAACTCTGTGTTACGACTCGTCGAAAGATATGTTGTGCATCCCCGCTTCCGAATTGCCTTCAAGTATATTTGTGTCTCCTTGATCACTTTAGACTTTCTCTACTTCCAGATCTGTTGAATCCGATGGGGCGGCCTCTTGGTTATGAGCCATGAGGTCTACATCTTGATCTAACTCTGGTTGCACCACATCTATATCCATCTACACTAGCATCTGTTCAATCTCTTGAGCTGAGTCCTTCTCCTTCGACTGTTCACCCTATCTGGTTTGTGCCAGATGGTCAAATGTGTCTATAACTTGTATGGGCGCAGTTTCATCAATATGTGCATGTTGTGCCTCCTGATGTGTCTATCCCTACTGTGCTTCCTTCTCTCTATTATTCAACACATCTTATTCTCTCAGTTACTACTTCAACTCTGCAACTCCTTCTCTGCTTTGTGCATCCCTCATTTATCTCATTGCCTTTGTGCGTTCCTCTTATTGCATTGTCGCCTCTTAGCCTCAATCTCCAAAGCTTCTTTCATTGCAAGTGGATCTACTTTGAACTTGCGACTTTGTTCTTCCTCTATGTTTTCATCAACCTTTCCCTTTCCTTTGTCGTCTACAGGTTTGTTACACTCTGCTATTGCTGATGGTGCTCTCCTAGATGTTGCTTTGTGCTGCTTTGGTAACCATTCCATAGCTATTCTAATCAGTTCATTGAGACTAGAGAAGTTGTGACAATATCTCAATGATTCTTCCTCAGCCCAACGAAATGCCCTGTGGATCCATGAAAATTGCAATATTGGAGAATGGTCCTTTATAAAGCAATACGGGTCGTACTGATTGAAATTTCCGGTGCTGAAATGAAATCTTTTGAACTTTTCCATCTTGTCATCAGCATGCTTGAGATTCTGTATCTCGCATAATCCGATCTGTAAATGAAGAGTGGCCTAAGGTGCCTTCTTCTTTCTGTGTAGTCTAGCTAACAACCGTGTCAAGATGTGATACAAAACTTCTTACATGATGAGCTTGTCCATGGAAAACTTTGGTAAAACATGAAGAGGCTTCTTCACACTGTACATGCATATGAAGGTGCTAAGGGGTGAGGTGTAGAAATATTCTATGTCGATCAATGCCTCCATCATTTCTTGTGACATGCAAGGTGGATCCTTCTCAAATATCATTTTGTACACTGGGGTGAATAAGTGGTCTCACAACTGTGTGATGACTCCACGGAAGTTGCGTTCGGAGAAATATGCAATAAGTGTGCACAACAGTTTCTGAAGCTATCAATGCCCAATTCAAACCTGGGAACTATTGATGGGCACAAATAACATCCAGAATATAAGAGGGCATGTATATCTATGCTTTTTGACCTTTGTGTTAATGCTTGACTCTTGTAACTTGTTCCTTCAACCTGAGAGACAAGATGTTATACTAATTACACAACCTTCCTTCACTGGTCATTTTGTTTAATGCAATTACCGAGGTCTACAGGAAGGTCTCCATGCTCTATGGGCCATATAAGTGGCATGAAAAGATGACAAAGTACTGATATGCCTTCCATAGTATCCTCACCTTGTGAACCAAACTAGGTGTTGTTTTGAACTTGGCTAGCTTTTCAACCGAACTCTTCAAGATATCTATGGAGTTTGTGTTGATGTGTGCCCTGAAGGGTTTCCCCATTGTGACCATCAGTTGTAGCAAGTGATACCTCTCCTAATAGTCCTTTGCCCTGAAGGTAGAATGCTTTGTCCCACTGACACTGCTCAATATCATGGTCTCTGAATTAGTGTGCGAGACAATCCAACGTATCATGTTTGCACATGGAAATGTAGGATACCTGTATGCACTCTGGTAGAAGCTAGATTTGTGGATATTAACATAGACTTTGTCACTTTCCAGATCTTCCTCAAATGTGCCTAGGAATGTATCAATTTTGTCTTGCCATTTCATGTTGATGTCTCTATTTATGACCAACTTGGTGTCTTCGTAAAAGGGTAGGCCCATAGACACTTTTTCAACTGCATCTTCAGTTTCACTTCCAATACTGTCTTTTGACCCTGCTCTCTTAGAGGCCACTGTACCTATACTACTGAGAGACAGACGAACACCTTCTATAACTAGATACATAGTGACACTCATGGGAAGAAATCTATTATTTAAAAACCAAAACAGATTTGAGGACTAACATACAACACACTTGGGCGACTGGCAGTAAAGATTGGGTAATTTTCACCGGGAGGCTGGGAGACTGACTGTTGAATCTATGCAAGGCATATTTGGGCTATCAGGAGGATGATTGACTGCTCAAACTACACAATTCATAGTCCATCCTACTTTATGAGGGCTAAAACGGTGCAATGAGTAATTTCAGTCAGAAAGGACATGCAAGCCAAAGACTGCATCGCAGAGTTTTCTAGGTCATCAGAGAACTCCCTCCTAGAATTTCACAATGCAAGCCTGGAGCTCAGTGCTAACTAGGTTTGCATAATTTCCGAAGGGAAGGCAGAGCCTTCCCTTCGAGAAATGTGCATTTCTGTTTGGGTGAGGCAAGGTCCAAGCCAAGGTAGCTCAAACTTGCTCACAGGCGACTGGAAACATGAAGATGTTTGAATGCATGGCTATACCAAATGTAAGCAAGAGTGAGTGATCATGCATGAAAACAATGAATGCAGGATTTATAAAATGGGAATGCATGTGTGTTAAAGGAGTTGCCGCAAAGACAACCATTAGTGCAAAACAATGTATTGCATGTGACAACAGTGAAATGCAAATAAAAAATGAAATGGTGGTTCCACAAATACATTAAAAGGACAACAGATATTCAACAGAACCAAGAAAACAACATTCATAAAAAGTGAAATATGAAAAGTGACAGAAATGCAGCAAATAACATGAAAGGAAAAATTACCCAGAAATAGCTGAGTTGAATGTGCAAAAGGCTCCTAGATGTGATGTGGTATGCTAGAGCTCTAAGATCGATGTGAGGAATGAGCTCTGTATTATTGAATAAATAAGTTTGAGTCTTATGATGCACATGCCACAAAACTAGTAAAAGCGACACTTGGAGGGAAGTTTCTAAAGCAATCTTTTCATGTAACCTCCAACTACTAAAATTAGATCCCTAAACTTTAGGGATGTGTTTTGCATGTTTCTTTTTCTATTTCGAGAAAAGAGAATCCCATGTATGCAAATCAGGATTGCTTGGTCACAAAGGGAACCAGTCAAGCTGAAGGCACATGCAACAATATACAAACCTGGGAAATGGATTTGCACAATTTTTTACTTGAGCAGTGTTGTATATCCCTAATGCATTGCACAATTTCTAGGGCCAGCAGGTCACTGCCTCCCAGAATTGAGCAACTTTTTTGCTGAAGCCCAGTGACTAGCTATATTGAGTAGATTTCTAAGGGAGGGGTTCCTAACTGCATTGTGCAATTCTAGAGCTCGCAAGCATCCTAGTAGAATTGCACAATTTCTAGAGGGAAGGTTGGTTCCCCTCCAGAATTGCGTAAATGTCCCAGTGAACCTATATGCCAGAAAATAACCTAAGTCTGAAAAGGCAGTCTGTGATGGGAGATAGGAAAGTTGATATGGACACACTGATGAGCCTTTCAAACTTAGCTCAAGCCTATGTACTTGACAGTGTAAGACATGCTGCTAACGATGGTTGGTAGGGAGGCTCCAAAAGGAATCTAAGGAAAAATTTTGGAGGTTGGTTGTAGCTGCTACAACACTTAGTGACACACTGGTAGAACTCCAGCTCTCTGAATGGAAACTATTTCGTGAAACACAAGTCTAACACCTCTGGAAGTATTGTTCAGTTCCTTGATCATCTTGGTATCCACACTAACTTGATTGAAAGATATAACACCTCTCATGCTCTTGGTTGGTTGAGACACATTCAAATCCATTTCAATACAGTTCTTTTAGTTGGGATGAGGGGTATATTGGTACACAAGAAATATGACAGTCAAAGTTTAAGTTTCATCTTTGGTGTTATTCCGCTGCGAGCAGACCTAGACAGTACCCTGGCGGTGTCACGCAAGCATCGCTCCGCTACCCGCGAGCCTGGTTAGTACCCTAGTGGAGTTACTTGCATCACCTCTGTGCATGTGAAGCCTTTATTTTATTTTTCCTTATTCATTTTTCATTTTTTTCAAAATTTTTCACATTTTCATTTTTCATAATTTTGCATAACACTTATTCATTTCATAGGCGGAAGAGGTATCCCGACTTCTTATGAGCAGAAGATGGTGTTCCTTCAGAGAAGTATTTTGTATATACCTCTCAAGGGTTTCTTAAAACCTCAATCAAACTATTTTGATTTTGAAATAAATCACTTTATCGAGTGTTTTAAGTGTTCAATCGAGCCTCCTATGTCCTAAAATCCATAATTTCAGCAACCCTTCTACAAAATTCCCAGCAAATCCATTTTGTACAGTAGTAGAATTGGGGCTAAATTTGTCGTTAGGAGGTGGTGTTGATATTGTTGGATCCATGAAGGAATACCTGATCTAATGGCATATGACTTTGACACTTTTTTAATTCATATGATAATTTTCATCTAATTTATTTTAAACATAATAGATGATTTTTTTAATTGTTTTAATGAGGTTGAATAAAAAATCAATGTTGTAAAATGCACACAATGAAAAAATTTCAAAAAATACCATTATCTTCATTTACGAGTCCTCTTAAAAAGCGTACTTTTCATTTTTCAATTTATTTAAATAGTGGAAAAAAACCTCACTTGAAGACATGAGTCTACAAAATGAAAGTGAAATATTACTTCACAAACTTCGAAAAAAAAAAAAAAACTATTTTTGATTAAAAATATAAATATTAATATGAAGAACTCATCTCTCTCCATTTGTATCATATATATATATATATATATATTATATATATATATATATATATATATATTGTGTGTGTGTTGTGTGTTGTGTGTGTGTGTGTATGTTGTGTTGTGTGTGTGTGTGTGTGTGTGTGTGTGTGTGTGTATGTGTATGTATATATATATATATATATATTATATATATATATATATATATATATATATATATATTAAAAATTACACATTTTAGACTAAGTTATGCTACGTGAATACACACATAACTTTTAATACATGTGAAATTTTACAAGAAAAAGCATTTTCATTTAATGGAAAACTAGCATGTTATAGGACACTAAATATTTTTGCAAAAAAATATCATGATGGCACCAATGTGATTCTCTACAATTTTTCTTTTTACTCAAAATAAAAATTCATAGTGCTTATAGGAATTTTTGGAGCTTCAATCTAATATAAGAGGAAAAACTTGAAATTTCGTCACCATATTTAGCCCAAAAGTGTAACGCATGTTCATGATTTTGCCCGTAAATCAAAGGGGGTATGTTATTATTGCAATAAATTTGGTCGCTATGCATGTGATTCTAAGAAGATAATAGCTAATCATGGAAAGCGAAGAGCTAATGTAACAATAAAGTAATGACTCCATGTTCCTAGCTTTCCATTCCATGCATGAGCCTTATGATAATGTTTCACTATTAGACAGTGGTTGAAGTAACCATATGACTCGGGGAAAAAAATCTGGTTGCAAATCTAGATGAATGGGTCAAGGTATAGGTAAATTTGGGGACTAAACGATCTGTGGATGGAGATGGAAATGGAGTGGTCAATATTCTAACCAAGTAGGGGGAGCCGAAAATAATTTTAGAGGTATAATATGTTCTTGGTTTAAAACATAATTTGGTAAGTGTTGGTCAATTGTTGCAGAAAATATACAAATTTATTTTTGAGGGACAAGTTTATGTTATATATGACAAGACCCCAAACAAGAAAATGATAGCAAAGGTGCAGATGACGAGGAACACATTGTTCCCTCTCATCATGAAATACAAAAATAAGGTCAATTATTTTAATTATAAAATGAGTAGCAAGGGTTGGAGGAGAAGACATCAAATAGAGTCATGCCAGAAAGGATTTTCTAAATAGCATGTATCTTCAAGCAATTCAACAGACCAAAATACTGTAAGCTATGAGTCAAGTTATGATCCAAGCAATGGTAAGATAAAAATGAGGAGATTGTAATATATTTATGATGGTTTCGATGTTAATTCAAATTTTTCATTACAGTCATTTCAACCTTCATTATTTGAATAAGCTATCAAAGATGAGAATTGGGTGCAAGCTATGAGTGAATAAATAGAATTTATAAAGAAGAATGATACTTTGGATTTGGTTGAGTTACCTAAAGATAAAAATTTCATTGGTGTGAAATGGATTTACACGATGAAGTTGAATGAAAAGGGACAGATTGACAAATTTAAGGCAAGGCTTGTAGCAAAAGGGTTGTCACGGCAACCAAGAATAGACTTTGGAGAAATTTTTTCCCTAACAGCCAAATTGGATACTGTAAGGGTAGTCTTGGAAACATTAGCTCAAAATAAGTCGAAAGTGTATCATATGGATATCAATGCAACCTTATTGAGTGGAATTTCAGAAGAGGAAATAAATGTGCAAAAACCTCCAAGTTATGAAGTTGAAAGTCATGAAGATAAATTTTTCAAATTAAAAAAAATGCTTAATGGACTCAAATAAGATCCAAGAGCCTGGTATATCATAATTGATAGTTATATGATCAAGAATAGATTTCAGAGAAGCAACACTGAACTAACCTTGTACACAAAGGAAAATCAATATTGTCAAATTTTAATTTGTTATTTATATGTGGATGATATGATTTATATGGGTGATCTTTAACTAGGTTAATTTAAAATAAAAATGACTAAATAATTTGAAACGATAGATCTTAATCATATGAAATATTTTATTGACATAAAAAGTATCAACCATAGAGAGATATTTTTAATTGTCAAAGTAAATATGCAAAAAAATTGCTAAGAATATTTAGAATCGAAACTTGTAAACTTGTTCCTACACTAATAGCAACAAATACAAGGTTAAGTAAGGATGATGATGAATCATATGTCAAACCCACTATGTTCAAAACATTGGTTGCTAGCTTTATGCATCTCACAACTACAAAACTAGATATTATGCAAGGAGTTAGTCTAACTTAGATTTACGAAGTCCCCTCATGATTTATAGAGTCTCCAAAAAAAGCACATTAAAAAGCTAACGAAAAGATTGTAAGATACATAGCAGAAGCAACAAATTGTGGCATATTATTTAATAGTTCATATATATATATATATATATATATATATATATATATATATATATATATAGATATATATAGATATATATAGATATGTTTTGTATAATTGTAAAAAATACTTTTAGTGTAGTTATATTTTTATGAATTTAATTAAATTTTAAACATTTTTTAAAATATATAATTAAAATTAATTTTCTATTACTATCTTTATTAAAATTGAAATTTATATATATAAAATATTAAACTAATTATTTCTCATCTAACTATAAATACAATATTTATATATCCTATAAGTTTATAATAGTTTTGGTTATTAACGATTTTTTTTTTCAAATATACTATAAGATAATTTTTTGAATACTAAATTGTATTTGGTATTCAACAATCACTTATGAGGCCACATATTAATTATTTAACATCAAAATTAATTAATTAATTAAAAATATAAAATGATATTATAATAATTTATATTTTGGACCATCCATGATCCAAATGGACATTATTTTACTTGGTGTTTTCTTTAATTTTAATTTCCAGTCATTATTTATGTTCCTTAAAAAAATGACTCAAAGCTTTTCTTATGTGTCTTTTCCAAAAATGATCGAGCATGTAGATAAGGTATTTGTGGAATCTCATTTTCCTTTTATTTTACGAAGAGATAAAAAGTGCAGAGATAAAGTTTACATCTTATATACCTTGGTTTATAACACATTCATTTATAATATTTATCTTAGGGCTTACCATAAGCTTTTCCAAATATGAATATCAATCATGGTCAACCATGGTCCAATGTCGCATTGTGACAAAGATTGTCTCAATATCAAAACCAACCATACTCAGGTATGGTCGAACATCAGATTATGACAAGGATTGTCAAGATATTAAAATCAATAATGGTCAGCCATGGTCAACCATGGTCCAATGTCTCATTGAGACAAGGATTGCTCAATCTTAAAGTCAACCTTGGTCAACCATGTTTCATTGTTGGATTGTGAAAAAGATTGTCTAAATATTGAAGTCATCCCTGCTCAACCATGGTCAATCAGAGTCAACCATGGTCAATAACCATGGTCACATTGTGACAAAGATTTTATCCTCATCCAATGTCACAATGTTACAACTATGGTCATTCAAGGTCAAGCATGGTCCGATGTTGCATCGTGAAAAATGTTTTCTCAATATGAAAATCAAACATGGTCCAATGTCACATTGTGACAAAAAATGTCTCCGCCTTAAAACATGTCATGGTCAACCATGGTCTAGTGTCACATTGTGACAAGGATTGTCTCAATGTGAAAATCAACCATGGTCAACCATGTTCTAACATCGTATTATGAAAAGGATTGTCTCAATATGAAAATAGACCATGGCGAAATGTGGCCAATAACCATACTCACATTGTGACAAAAATTCTCTCTTAGTCCAATTTCATATTGCGACAATCATTGTCATCCATAGTTAACCATGGTCCAATGTCGCATTATGAAAAAGATTGTCTCAAGATGAAAATCAACCATGGTAAAGCATGGTAAACCATTTTCCAACGTCGCACTGTGACAAAGGTTCTCTCAATACAAAAATCAATCATGGTCCACCATAGTCCAACATCACATTGTGCACAGATTGTTCCAATATGAAAATCAATCATTGTCAAACATGGTAAACTCTTTATAATATTTATCTTATGGATTTTTATACCTTGGGTTTATAATATTTTTTTTAGGTTTTGTATACCTTGGTTTTATAATATTTATCCATTAGGTTTAATATTATTTGTTGGGGTTTATAATCCCTTGGGTTTTTAGTATTAATCCCTTGGATTTATTATTCCCTTGGGTCTATAATAATTATCGTACTATTTATATACCTTTGGTTTATAATATAATCCCATGGTAAACCATGTTTATTTTAGGGTTTATATTATTTATCTTAGGACTTAGAGTCCCTCGGGTTTATAATCCCTTGGTTTCTAGTATTAATCTGTTGGATTTATTATTCTCTTGGGTTTATAATAATTATCTTACCATTTATATACCTCTGGTTTATAATATAATCCCATAGTAAACCATGTTTATTTTAGGGTTTATATTATTTATCTTAGGACTTACAGTCCCTCGGGTTTTTTTATATTAATCCATTGGAATTTTAGTATTAGTACCTTGGGTTTTTAGTATTAATCGATTGTTTTTAGTATTACTCCCTTGGGTCTATTTTTTTTTTGCTCAATTAGTCTACTCCTATTATTATACAAAAAAAGTTACATCGAGGCAAGCCTCAAAGATTGTTGCCGGGAGTATGGAAATTGACAGATTACTTCTCGCCAATCTAACTATGGAGCCAGCAGTGGACTTACAATGGAGAGCAAGACTTTCCAAAGCATTGACTTGTCCAAAAAAACCAGAAACTGACCAGGTAGCGACACATGCAGAGGTAAAACTTTGCTAACTCTAGCATAGACAAAACTGAAACAGACTCCATCATGAACAAAACTAAAATAGATGACAGCATTAACAAGACTGTGACAAACTCCAACACGTGGAGTTGGCAAAGACCTGAAACAGGCATGGACACTATAGGATGATAGGGAGGCAAACTCCTACTTTGACTGCAGGACCAAAAACGAGGCGAAGGCTGGTTCATTCATCAACTAAGGTAGACGACTGCTCCTCAACAATCCTACACCCATACTGCTCTGAGTCACTAGAGTCTGACAGAACGACTGCTTCTTTGGCTGGCTCGCTTGGACCTGCAACAGCTCCAGGGTTCACCGCGGACTGGCTTCCTTGGCACTGATCGATAGCAGGATTGGCCTGCCTTTGCTCTGAAGAGGCTCCGAGATGAGCCGCGTTCTCACACTTCTTTATCGTGACTGAGACAATAAAAGAGGAATTTGCTATGTAGCAAGGAATTCGGAAACGGGTGGTGGGATGAGCACTATGCTCATAGTCCGCATTTCGAGTCCACCCTCGACCTCTTCCCCTGCCACTCCTGGACGCCGGGTAGTGAGCTTGACTAGACTCCAGCGCATCTGAGGAAGGGTCCAAGGTAGTGGATGAGCGCTGTTGGATAACCCGACCTCGTGAACCTCCCCAAGAACCTCCCTGCCTGCTTACAAGTCTGAGTCGTTCACGCGACATGTTGAAGACCCTGGTGAGGTAACAAGGGAGCGAAGGCGCAGTGATCCAGGAATGCAAAGGGGTGGAAGCACAGAGGGACGGGGAGCTGAAGTGCAGAGGGAGACAAGAACAGAGGTGAGTGCAAATATGGATGAGCCTGCAAAACAGGCACACCAAGTGAGACAGAGGCTGATACCAAGTGACTAGAGCCGAATTGTTTAGCCAAGCCAGCAGAGACAGGCTGTCATAATGGCACGATGAATCGCTCGGAGCATTCACCATTACATAACTGAAGGTCTGGAGCATAACCCCGGGAGTGACGAGCAACGTGAACACCATCTTGTTATGAATGACGAATTGTAGGAAGGTGATGAATGCAACATTTATTATATCTGTACGGGGACTGCAAGCCGTCCCGTTACCATTACAATTGGCGTAACTGGGCTGCCACCTACCCAGTCGACATGTCGTCCTCGTACAACACCTCGTTTCAAACACCCGCAGCCAGGGTCGAGTAGTCATGAAGCACCAGAGAAGTGAATTCCTGTTGGAGTTGTGCATCATCTGAGTCACTAAGAGTACCTGAGAAAGGAGGGAGCTGCTGGTTGACCCCTTGGTTGGCTATTCTATCTGCTACCTTGTTGGTTGTGCGTCTGACATGCCTGAAGGTGATGTTGTGGGGGTGCCTTAGCCTTTCCTCCAGAGTTTCTAGTCTGCTGAGCAACCTCCAACTGGATGCTATCTTGGCTGCTAAGGTGCCTGCTTGACTCCTTGTAGCTGCATTAATAAGGATAAGGGAGTCTCCCTCTACCTCTAGCGGGAAGAAATTTTTTTGGTCTGCAATGCATATCCCTTTCCACAGACCTTCCAATTCCGCCACGTTGTTGGTGTCTTTACCAATCGATCCATAGTAGATATGCAAAGTTGCTCCTTTTCATTTCTGAATACCCCTCCATAACCAGCCGACCCAGGATTACCCTTCGCTGCCCCATCAAAATTCAATTTGTAAGAGGTTGAGGCAGGAGGGGACCACTGGAGAGGGGAGGCAGAACTAGTAGGGACACGGGATTTGATATGGGTCAAGCAGGACAAGTTGAGATTCCAGGAATTCATGATGAGGTGCTCCTAAGGAGAGTCTGGCAAATCCGTGTCTTGCCAAGTTCGAATTGCCAATGTTTCTTGGAGATTATGCCTCAGGAGAAGCCAAAGTGTTTCTATAGGCCTGCTCTTATTATTGAAGACTCTGTTGTTCCGTTCCTTCCATAGTATCCAGTAAAGAAAGCCTGGGATAAGGTTCCATAGTGAGTTTCGTAGAGGGCTATGGAAAGGGTGCTTTGGCCAAGTTCTTATAGTATCTGTTGTGTCCCCCTGCTATTTTCCTGATCTTCTATTACAATGATCAACTTTCTCCCATAACTGAATAGTGAGTGGATAGGTCTCCATGAGATGCAAGATGGTTTCTGAGTGAAGATTGCAATTGGGGCATCTCGATGGGACAATGAAGCCCCTTTTTTGTAGATTATCCCAAGTAAGGATACGCCTTTTACTTAAGAGCCATAGAAAGGTGGATACCTTGGGCCAGAGCCCGGGCTGCCAAATCCGATTCGAGCACTGATCCTTTGTTGTATGAGTGTTAGAGTAGCATAACTGATATGCTTCCTTGGTGGTGAACATGCCTTTTGTCGTATGTCCCCATCTAAGTTTGTCCTGCTGATTCGAATGCTTGATTCTTCTATGATTTAACTCTTGTTGTATTTCTGTGTAGGTTTCTCCATGCCAATTGGTCTACTAGGAGCTAGCGGGTTTCCAATGATTGAATTCTTGAAACGGTTGCTGCTGCCAGAACTGATAAACATGAGTGAGATTGGCTTGCTGCATAGAAGCCTGTCAGATTGGCTTGTGGAAGAGCGAGGCTAGTTTTTATAGCTGCTGCCATGAGTCCTCGCAGAACCTTGCTTGGGTGTCGGAGTGGATTTCCTAGAAGCTATGCTCTTGTATGAAGCCACTGTGAAGCTTGGCGGCATTCCATATCATGGATCCTGAAATGGTAGGGCTGATTCTTATGAGATCATCCCATTGACTTCCTGGCGCATATTTGGCCTGCCAAAGCTGCTCCCAGGGAATGTGTGGTTTGGCCATCCAATTCCACCATATCCTGGCTCCCATTGTATTGTTGCTTTGGAGAGGATCCCTTAATCCGCGTCCACCATTTAATTTTGGCTGGCAGACTTCTTTCCAATTGACAAGAGCCCATTTCCTGTTGAGCCCCATGGAGCCCCACAGAAAACTTCTTTGAATATTGCGGATTGCTTTAAGAACCCATTTGGGTGCTGCCAACATAGAGAAAAGATACAAAGGCATAGCTTGGAGAACAGATTTGATCATTATGAGTCTACCATCTATATTAAGAGAGCGGAAAGTCCAGGAAGAAAGTCTTGATTCCAATTTGTCAAGAAGCGTCCTCCAGGAAGCATGCTTAAGGGCCGAGTCCAGAAGTGGAGCCCCCAAGTATTTTGAGGGAAGTGCTGCTATGGAGAATACCAGAATATGGGAAATGTTCTTTTGAGTGGTGACAGGGGTATTGAAGAAGAAAAGTTGGGATTTGGAAGCGTTGATAGAGGTTCCCGAGGCTTCTGAGAAAAGAGAGAGCAAGGCTTTAAAGGCTTTTGCTTCTTGGGAAGAGGGATGACCAAAGAGCATTGTATCATCTACAAATTGTTGATGGGAGAAAGGATGGAGACCATGAAGAGAGATACCCTTTAGAGCATGAGAGGAAATGGCATGGTGTAGGAGACGACTGAGTCCTTCTGCCATGAGGACAAAAAGGAAGGGGGATAGAGGATCCCCTTGACGAATACCCCTAGTGGGGCAGAAAGGCACAGATGGAGAACCATTGAGGAGGACCGAAAAGCAGGGAGAGGTGATGAGATTCATTATCCACCTTGTCCAAGTGGCATTAAAGCCGAAAGCCAATAACATTTGGTGAATATATTCCCAAGTAAGTTTATCGAAAGCTTTGGAGAGATCAAGCTTTAGAGTCATACTTGGCTTTTTGAGAAGTTTTAAGGAGTGGATCACCTTGTTTGAAAGAATAATGCCATCCATTATCTGACGCCCTTCTACATAACTAGTCTACTCCGGTAGGATGGGAAGAGGGAGAAGAGGTTTGAGCCGGTTCGCCAATACTTTGGAGATGAGTATGAAGATGACATTACATAGTGCAATCGACCTGTATTTGTCTGGCGTATTTGATTCATCCACTTTGGGGACTAATGCTATGAAAGTAGAATTTAGGGATGGGAGAATCCAGTGCATGGATCTTGATTCTTCCACTAATTCCCAGACCTCTGTGTTGATCAGCTCCTAGAACTCATGAAAGAAGTTGGAGGTGAAGCCATCAGGACCTGGTGCCTTGCCATCCTTCAGCTGAGCCATCACATCTTCTACTTCCTGCATAGAGACTAGTTGGAGCAACTTTCGATTGTGGTCCTCCGTGGTGATTTTGGGTATATGCTGTGTGATAATTCGTATGGCCATTGCTCTGTTGCCTGGTTGTTCCTTGAACGTTTCCTGAATGTATTCTTTGAATTCCTTTTCTATATCTTCATGCACTTCTAATCTCTCCCCTTGATGGTTATTAATGAAGGCTATGTTGTTGTGCATTCGTCGTTGAATGGTGGATCGATGGAAGAATTTAGTGTTCTTTTCCCCTTCCTTGAGCCACCTGATTCTAGATTTTTGGCGCCAAAGGATTTCTTCTTGTTGCCTTCGAGCTTCAATTTCTAACCAGAGGATTTTCTCCTTATGTACAAGTGCTTCTGTCCTTCCCTCTAGGATGATGGTCTGCTGAAGTGAACACATATGCTGCTCCAATGTTTTCTGATTCTCCAGAATATTGCCAAATTGAGTTCTATTCCAGATTTTGAGAACTTGCTTGAGATTTTTTAGTTTATGTTGAAATTGGAACATCTTGACTCCTTCAGGGGGGTGTAGGATTTCCACGCCGCTCTGACCATTTCTTTGAAGTTGGGATTAGAGAACCAAAAGGCTTCAAAGTGAAAAGGTCGATTACATTGTTTACCTGGGCGTGACCATTGTAACATAATGGGCTAATGATCAGATCCACCCTGGGGCAAGATGGAAGCATGAAAATCCCCTCCCAAATGAATGGCATTGTCCGAGATGAGGAAACGATCTAGTCTGGAAGTAATATTTTGAATTCCCCTGCATTTGTTGGTCCAGGTATACGTACCATTTGAAGTCTGAATGTCCATGAGCTGATTGCCTTGAATGAATTATTTGAAACCAATGTTGTCACCTTCTAACTTCAATCTACCTCCTTTTTCTCCTCCAAAATCGTTATAATATTGTAGTCATTGTCACTGATCCAGAGGGGGTACTGTCTATTAGAGTTAAGAATTGTGAGTGTATCCAGAAGCGCCAATTTTTGTTGTAAGACTTGTGGGGAGTAAACATTAGTGAGAAGACCATGAATGCTCGTCCCAATGAGATGGAATGATGCTTGGATGAGAAAATGTGTGGCATGAAAATATTGAAGCATGAGGGCCTGTGGGTTCCATACAATTGCTAGTCCACTGGAGGCTCCTGATGCATCCACTGAAACTGAGTGACTACCTGTCCATGCTTTATTGAGGATTCTTTCTAAGGCCGCATTATTACTTTTTGTTTCTTGATGAAAAACTAAGGAAGGATTTTCTTGTTGAATCAAATTTTTTAACATTCTGTGTTTTGAGGGGCTATTGAGCCCTCGCATATTCTAGGGAATGGGCTTCATGAGGAACAATGGGGTTGGGGTTTGTAAAACTTTGTCAACTTTGGGAATCTCCCAGATTCCATTAAGATTTCTCCTATGATGATGGTCCTTTGCAGATCAGTTTTGCACCCTCTTTTCTTTGTTTCTTTTAGGATTTTCTTTCCATCCCAACGACTTTTAGCTTATATAGCTAGACATTTATTATGTTGAGCTTTGATTATAATGCCTTCCAGCCTGTCGATTTCCCATGGAGGTATTGAATTGTACTCTTTCTACTTGCATGTTGTTTCCAATTTGAGGATATCCAGTCCTTCCAAGCTGACACTCTCTGGATCCTCGTCCAGTATTGTAGGGTTATTCTGACCCTCCCCTATAATATTATCTCTTCAACTTAGAGCGAGAGCAGTGTTAAGCTCCATAGCCAAAGGCTACATGTCGAATTCTATAGCAGGTTTCTCCGAGACAGAGGAGATTAGAAGGCTTGAAGGATCAAAGGATGATGGAGGCAAAGAGGATTTGATATTCTATGAGGGAGATGGGTGAGTCGGGGATGCTTGAGGATCATCATTTTGTTTTTCTAAAGAAGCTTGAGAAGTAAGGATTTGGAATCTGTTCTGAGTTTCAGGCTTTTTAGAGCTAGAAGGAGCTGCGGGATTTTTCTTAGCATGCCTACGGCGGTTAGGAACTTTGATAAAACCTTCAGAATCTTTGTTAGCCTCATTAGCAGGTGCCTTGATATGAATGTTCAGAGGGCAATCCCGGAAAACATGGCCATGTTCATGGCATTTGCGGCAGCGAAAAGGAACATGCTCATAGTCTAATGGTTGAATCCATTCAAAATCATCATGAAAAAGACTTACCAAATCTGCAAGAGCTTTGGTTAGATGCATCTGGACACAAATCCTTGCCTAGGAGGTATATCTTCGATTTTTGGTTTCCTCAACAACTTTGATGAAAACCCCGATGCTATAGCCTATGTCCTTTAACGTTTCCTCTTTCCAATATTCCGAGGGTAGGGAGTACATGCGTATCCACACTGGAGCATGACTGAGATCTTCCGTATCTTGGTTGAACCTGGGTTTCCAATCTCGAAGGTAAATACCTGAGGAATTGAAAAAATATGGACCGCCCTCAAATATGCGAGATTTTTCCTCTAGGCAGTAGAAGATTGCAGTGAAGAAGCCTTTGGGGCAAAGTAGCAAAGTGACTTGTCCTTTGGGCTTCCATTTTGAAACGATCCACCCCTGTAGGGTTTTTTCTGTTGGCCAGAAGCCAAGAAATTTTCCGATGAGTGCGTGGTCCTTCATGTATTGGATTTCGTCGTTGATTCGATGGCTGGGAAGCTCTACGTTGATTCGTTTTGCAGTTTTTAGAATGCAAGTAGCCGAAGTCGCCTTTGGCTATGACGCTGGAAGCTATGGATTCACCCCTTTGTCTTTTGCAACCTTTTCACTTGCTGCTGAGTGTTTAGCTACATTGTCAGTCGGTATTGAGCCCTGATCTGTGCCTGAAAAGGCGCCTGGAGGGAACAGAGAGGCAACCGATATGAAAATGTCAGATGATAGGTCATTTGGAGGAGGGGGGGAAGTTCCCACCTCTCCCACGGGTGCTACCATTGCTGATAGCTCACCAGGTGCACTGAGGGTCGAGCGCTTGCAGCACAGAGGAGGTAGGAGATCAGGTTGAAGAGCAAAGGAATAGGGGTGAGCATGCGCGCAGAGCTCAGAGCCTAGGGTTTTTTGTTAAAAGCTTAGAATTATTAAGAATCAAGTGGATTTGATTTCTTCCCCAGTATGGTCGCCACTACGTTAGCACCTAAATCCACCTCATGCTGAAAGAAGGAAAAATTCAGGGTAACCACAAACCACGCTCAGTCTGGTAGCTAGCCCTACCAGAACAGGAGAGGGCTCTCTTCGAGTCACACTCAGTGAATAGATGAACGAAAAGACTCCCTTGGGTCTATTATTCCCATAGATTTATTATATTTATCTTGGGGTTTAAGTACCTTGGGTCTATAATACTAATCCTTTGTGTTTATTATTTCCTTAAATTTATAATATAAATCCCTTG
This sequence comes from Pinus taeda, assembly GCA_000404065.3. Classification (NCBI taxonomy): domain Eukaryota; kingdom Viridiplantae; phylum Streptophyta; class Pinopsida; order Pinales; family Pinaceae; genus Pinus; species Pinus taeda. The sequence continues at coordinate 134,295 of APFE030823334.1, read as the reverse complement.
GGTTTATGAATATAATAAGGGTTCGTATTTGTATAGATAAAATATAATGGCTTTCAATATAATTCTTTAATAAAAATAAATATAATTAGTCAAAAATTTAATAAAAAATTATATAATATTAGTTATTTATAAAAACAACATTCATTAATATATTTATGAGATAAATAGTTGTTAATTAGTACTAATAATAATCTTTTATTAAAACCAACAGATTTATACTAAAAGGCAAGGTATTATAAAGTCAAGCTATATAATATTTTTATATAAATATTTATATTAGAAACCTACCAATATTTATATAGAAACATATAAATATTTATAATATAATATTTATCCCTTGAATTTGGATATCATTCTCTTGGATTATTAGTATTTATCCTTAAAATTAAAATATTCTATCATCGCACACGTAACATAACAGTAGAGAGAGAATTTTAATTACATCACAGGGTTTCAGTGTTGCATCCACTAGCATTTCAATCCATAACAACAATACAATTTCAATTAGAACATTTAAATTGTTTGGCTTCTTCTCCTCTATTCAATGGGGTAAATCATTATGAATATTGAGCATTCTGCGAATAGTTTCAGGAGACTTCCCCTTAATCAAGTTGGCAACACTTTCACAGGTACTCGGGAGCCTTTGAAAGTTGGATGAGTGAGTGGTTATCATGGTCAACGAGAGGCTTCATGAAATCAATATCCCAACTTCTAACCGTATACGCCTCTGCATGGGGAGCAACACGTACAGGGTATGCGCAATAACTGATGACCAGACGTAAAATCTTACCCGAAACGTTTTCCATAATAATGACTCTCTAACTCTCATCCTCGCCATCATCTATCCCCATCATCAGGAACTTAGACAGCGGAGCTACCGCGTGATGCGTGATCCACATTGTATATTTTTCCATCGGAGCTCTGATCGTCCTCTGGATTGAATCCATGGTTAATGGAATGGGTTCGCTGCCTGCCTTGATTCTCTTTCTTGCTTGTATTTATATATTCGAATGAAGCGATTAAAGTTTGGTGACACCCACCTCACAAATATATAAGATACCCTAAGCCCACAGTTACCACTCAGATGTGATTGTCACTCAACAAACGAGTGAATTTATTATTTTAGTTTTATTTTTAAAATTATAATTTTTTTTCTCAAAAATGAGAATACATATATCATATGCAAATAATAATAATGCTATTATAATTTTATATATTGTAATTTTGTATTTAATTTAATTAATAAATATATAATTAATATTATGCCTATCACATAAAAATAAATAAATAATTAAATCATAAATATATCAAATAAAAATAAATAAATAATAAAATCATAAAATATATCAAAGAGGAATATCTCACATATGTATAATTAAATATGTTTTAAAATTTCTTTTGTTTTCATAAGAGCTCATTTTTTTTGGACCTAAGGAAATAAGCTAACCACCCAAGACTATGTATTACTAATGGGTAATTGTAGATGGTGTGGCTTTCCTTGGATAAAAGTGTTAGCGTCTGCCCCATTAATAGGTAGTAGCCAATAGTGGTTTTCCACAAGCTTCATTACCACTTAGTAGCCAATAACAATTGTCCTCACTGTTCATTTGACAACAATTGAACTTTGATAAGATTTCTTTTCGAGTATGCTAAAACTTGTATGTATTATAAAAGTTTTAATAAAATTAAAAATAAATTGATTTATGTGAAATTTAAATTAAATATAAATAATATAAAAATATCTATAGAATCTATTCTCAACTGCTCATATATTAAAATATAAGTTAAAACAAATCCCTTAAAATATAACTTTTTTATCAAATTTTACATTGCAAAAAAAAATTAATTTTAAAAAATAAATATCGTAAAATATTTTAATAAATAAAAAAATGAAAATAATTGTATATTAATTATATTTTATAGATTAATACACTTATATTTATACATTTTTAAACCTTATTAAATTTTTTCTTCATAAATTTTTATATAAAATTATTTATTAAAAAACATCAACAATAAATAATTAAAAATAATGCCATATATTTTTTTAATTTTTATTTTGATTATAAACCTCCCTCTTTGTAAATTCACTTAACAAAATAAAATGACCATATATATATTTTTTTATTGTTTTAACCTTAAGCTTGATTACCCATATGTATTTATTTAGCTTTAAATTCCTGGTATGGGTTGTGGTTGCTCTAGAGTTGACTAGCTCACCCTCCAATAACTGTACTTTATGCTTGCACAATTTACCAAGCTGCCATAGAGATTTACATTAATACATCACATGGTCTTTTGTGCATTGGCATTTACTGCCCTGCTCTTGCTGAGTTGGTCTACATGGATGGGATTTCGTGGCGTGATCTTAGCCAATGTTGAAACACTTGACTGCTACCTGGTTTGTCGATCTACAACCATCTATCCTGCCTCTCCTCCATTGATTCTTAGCTACAGATTCGACGGTGGTGGTTGGCTAGGGTTTCATCAACTAACCTCTTCCTCATGCCTATAGTTTTGTGATTTCATTGTTGCTTTTGGTTCGCAGCTTCCTACTCCTCTGTAATGGAATGTTAAGTTATTGATTGTTACAATGAGGTCATTCCTCCTCCTGAGGCTTGCACTGGTTATCATAGTGTGACTGGAGAAGGCAAGTGTTGGTTGACATTGTCTACCAGTATCACTTTTAGTTTGCTTTGAATAGGGAACACGGCTCTTGCCGAGGCTGACGAGATATTGTCTCTGTTCAAGATGGTTCAAAGGCATTTTAGGAAAAAGACAATAGTTTCGTTATTGCTCCAGATTCAGAAGGTAAACCTTGACAACCCGAAGTATTAATAGTTTGACATTTTATTGATCTTAGAAATATTTTTTTAAGGGTTTTGATAATTGAGTAGGTCAGCGTTTGGAGAGTGCGCCCTTCAAATTCATGTATTATTATACCAAAGCCGTTACATGCGTTTTCTTGAGTTCTTGTCTCTTGTTAAATAACTATGATGTGGTTTTCATATTTTACTGTGGTTTACGATAGGTATTCCTTCACCCTACTCTTCTTGTGCAAGTCTGGGACCTACCCTTCAAGGATCAAACTCTTATAGTTTTGCTAGTCATTTTGAGGTTGAATTTATAATCCTCAGCAGCTTAGATAAAGAGGGTTTGATGTTTCATCGAAACGAGCTCAAAGAGCTGCCTAAATTTCTTGAAATCCTTAATTAAATAGTTGCTTTAAGCGAGTCAATAGGCGCTGTGTGTAGTTTGAGCAATGTGGGAAAGAATTTCCCAACCTCTGAACATATTTATGATTTTGATGTTATAACTACTGTTAAGTCAGTTAAGGTATTAGTTAAGAATGTGAGATTTCAGTTGTAATGACTTGAAGGTCACTCTAGACTACAACTGCTTATTTGTAATGGGGTGAATGAGTATTTATATATTACATTGTTATGTTATTTGGGTATTTTGAGTATGTCATTCCTATTTCACACGACCTCACTACCTCTGATCCAATTTTTCTAGTATGTCATGCTTTATCAAAAAATTGTTTGGTCTTTATGGAAATAACTATTTTGAAAGTATTTTGTAGAAATAAGGGTTTATTAGAGGTTTATTCGTAAGCTAATAGACGAATTGATAGATATTATATGGAAATACCTGATGCAAGCGCATGTGACTCAGAAGGGGAAAAATCTTTTGATTTATTCCAAAAATCAAGAAGATTATCTACAGACAAGGAGTGGGATCCTTTGCCTTCTGTTTTTATGTTTTTTTAGTTAAAATTAAGATAAAAAAATAGGGAATAAAGCTTCCAGCTTTAAGTCATTTTGTAAAAAGGGAAAAATCATGCTTTTTCTAGAGATAAGGCCTGATCTATTTATCCAGTATTATTATAAATAAAACAGGCAGCTAAGCTCTCAGGATCAGAGAGAGAGAGAAGGAGTGTGAGAGGTTTCTCGTTGGGAGCCTTCAAGCAAATTGTAAAAGCCATGAACATTGAAGATCTAGCCATGAAGAAAGTTGTAAGTATTTATTTGCACTTATTAATATAAAGACAGTGTGTTCCAGAATTACATGATATTGTGTGAAATCATGGAGTTACAAATTTGACTGCGCCTTTTTCAAATTTGTGAAGTTAACAAATCAATCTCTGTGGATGTTTGAAATATATTAAATTATGTATTAGTGTGGATATATACAAACCTATGGAGGTAAATAAATCTATGGATATATTCATATATAGAAACCCGCGGTGGCGCAATTGACATGTTATATGTCCATAATTGTGTGTTATATGTCCACGCATAAAATTCCACACGTAGGTGGCACGGTTTTAAGCTCCTCCTAAATTTCGTGCAGCTAAACATAGATTTATTCCAAGTTTTATTTATTGTTTATGACATCAACCATGCAGAGAACTAGCTCCCAAGCGATGCATGTGGTTGGAAACAGGATTTCCACGTGGTCCGATTGGAGGATTTCTTGAAGGATATGGTCTCTTCAGCCGGAGATGGATATGGCTACGGACATTGTGTTAACATGTTAATCCCAGTTGATTCGGCTACAAGTTGGCTTTGCAGTTGCAGTCTTATGGTTTTGCAGGCGATTGAAACTATGACCAATTATATGTCTCACATGCGCGACGTGAACAATTATATGCTTGAACTGTGCAATCGTGGGGTTTCAATAGTGTGCACGTGGATTGTATGATAGCCGGTTGTCACATGACCGGGAGCGCAGTTTCCATTAACTTCTTTCAACTATGCGCATAAAGGCAATCCTCCTTTCGGTGATAAAGGCGGAGGGAAGCTTCTTACCTGAGGGTTTAGTGGTGTTGAATGGGCAAGGGCGCACCTAAAGAACAGAGGCAGAATAGAATCAAAGGAATGAAAGGTGGAATTTTCTATGAAAGTAAATTTTAAAGATCCTGGTATTTCCAGGCTAGCAGCCTGTCATCAAGTGGTATCAGAGCTAGAATGCTCAGCTGAAGATATTTTTTTTCTTTTCTGAATGACAACAGAAGGTTTGTCCAAAACTAAGTATGTTTTTGAATGTGTGATGAATGACTGAAAGGAAGATCAGAATTTTTTTCTGATATGCAGCATACACAATTGCAGTGGAGAGGATTGCAAAGAAGACAAGATCGTGCAAGATCTTAAGAGGTGAGATGATTTTTTTGATTTGAAGTTTATGAATTGAAGTTTATGGTTGCAGAGGAGTGGCAGTGAACCTGAAGAATCCAATAAGGAATTGGATAAAGAGAACAACTGAAGTGTTCTCTGGAGAGAGTGGGAGATTGCAGAAGCCTAGAAGGAGCAAAGGTGTTGCTTAGGAAGAGGTTCCAGACGGAGGACCCGTGCTTACCAAAAGACTAGGTGAGGAGAGCTTAGTGAGGTAAGATTGCAGCCAGGAGGACTAGCTGTTACAGAGGCTTGTTGCAAAGGAGATGACTACTAGTAGTCATAGCAGAGGTTCAGGAAAAAGCCAGAGTAGAGGACATAAGAAAGAGGATGCTAAGGTAAATGGCAAGAAGATGAGTCAAGAGGAAGTTGAAATGGAACAAGAAGAATTGCTGGGAGATAGTGAAGATGAAGACTTGAAGACTGAAACTTCAAGTAAGGACAAAGGGGCACATGGTTTTAAATCTGACAATTTGTGTATGTTTTGAGGTGAAAGACAATTGGCTGATATTGTCATGAAGAAGGAATCTAATCAGGATGTTGATGTAGAGAAAGAAGGACCAGCTAAAGATTGGTCAAGAGTCGTTGAAGGTATAAATGGATATGTGAAGTTTCCAAAATCTACTCCTAATGAAGTTATTGAATTATACAGGAAACTAGATCTTCAGAGAAGATAACTGGAGAGACAGAGAACTCATGCACAGGTTAATTTGCTAAGGAAACAAGGCAGGGAAGTTTTCATGAAGGACAGTCATGAAGCAGAAGATGGTAGGAAGGCGAGACTAGCTGACAGTCTCATGGTGAATACAAATCAACATGTTGAAATATTACCAGAAAAAGCTAAGGAGAAAGCCAATGAAAAATTTTTGGGTCCTGAAAGAGACTTGAAGCTGCACAGGGAAAAGTTTGTGACTGAATCCACAAATAAGACCAGTGGGTCTTGTGATTTTAATGCTAACAATTTGTTTGTGTTTACAGGTGATGAGCCAAAGTATTTTGCAGAGGTACAGGAAGTTTGGGAGGTAGCAACATCTATGGCAGCAGCGGAAGCAGCTGAATTAACAGAAATTGGGAACAACAACAGTAAGCTAGACATAGAGATTGAATAAATATGGCAACTGATGATGCAACAATCCAAATGGAGGAAAATAGAAATAGCAACAAGCAAGTAAAATCAGAACTTGAACTTGATTGCCAAAAAGAAGAAGATGGAGGAAAAGACAACAGAAATGTAGCAGCAGCAAAGGAATAAAGCATTTTGACGGTTGCAGAACAAAGTATGGGATCCATGAAGATCAAGACCACAAACCACATGATCAGGAGACCATGAAATTTTTCTACCTTGGGAGTCTGATGCAAGCGCATGTGACTCAGAAGGGGAAAGATCTTTTGATTTATTCCAAAAATCAAAAAGATTATCTACAGACAAGGAGTGGGATCGTTTGCCTTCTGTTTTTATGTTTTTTTAGTTAAAATTAAGATAATAAAAAAATAGGGAATAAATCTTCCAGCTTTAAGTAATTTTGTAAAAAGGGAAAACTCATGCTTTTTCTAGAGATAAGGCCTGATCTATTTATCCATTATTATTATAAATAAAATAGGAAGATAAGCTCTCAGGATCAGAGAGAGAGAGAAGGAGTGTGAGAGGTTTCTGGTTGGGAGCCTTCGAGCAAATTGTAAAAGCCATGAACATTGAAGATCTAGCCATGAAGAAAGTTGTAAGTATTTATTTGCACTTATTAATATAAAGACAGTGTGTTTTAGAATTACATGATATTGTGTGAAATTGTGGAGTTACGAATTTGACTGCGCCTTTTTCAAATTTGTGAAGTTAACAAATCAATCTCTGTGGATGTTTGAAATATATTAAATTATGTATTAATATCCTGCAAGTGTGGATATATACAAACCTGTGGAGATAAACAAATCTATGGATATATTCATATATAGAAACCTGCGGTGGTGCAATTGACATGTTATATGTCCATAATTGTGTGTTATATGTCCACGCATAAAATTCCACACGTAGGTAGCACGGATTTAAGCTCCTCCTAAATTTCGTGCAGCTAAACTTAGATTTATTCCAAGTTTTATTTATTGTTTATGACATCAACCACGCGAAGAACTAGCTCCCAAGCGATGCATGTGGTTGGAAACAGGATTTCCACGCGGTCCGATTGGAGGATTTCTTGAACGATATGGTCTCTTCAGCCAGAGACGGATATGGCTATGGGCATTGTGTTAACATGTTAATCCCAGCTGATTCGACTACAAGTTGGCTTTGCAGTTGCAGTCTTATGGTTTTGCAGGTGATTGAAACTGTGACCAATTATATGTCTCACACGCGCGACGTGAACAATTATATGATTGAACTATGGAATCATGGGGTTTCAATAGTGTGCGCGTGGATTGTATGATAACCGGTTGTCACATGACCGAGAGCACAGTTTCCATTAACTTCTTTCAACTGCGCGCAGAAAGGCAATCCTCCTTTCGGTGATAAAGGCGGAGGGAAGCTTCTTACATGAGGGTTTAGTGGTGTTGAATGGGCAAGGGCACACCTAAAGAACAGAGGTAGAATAGAATCAAAGGAATGAAAGGTGGAATTTTCTATGAAAGTAAATTTTAAAGATCCTGGTATTTGCAGGCTGGCAGCCTGTCATCAATACCTTTGTTTTTCGAATAGTCCTAGATTGCATTCATTAGCTGTATGTTGTAGTTAAATGTTGTAACAGTAATAAGTGCATATGGTCTCGGCACGCACCATGTAATTATTTGTTGGTGTATTCCATAAGGGTTTGCATACTTAATCTGAATATTTTAGATGGATATGCTTGTTTGTTGTATATGGTTTTTTAGGTCTTTTATACACAGAAAATACCGATAGCATCCTCACATTAGAGAATGTTTATTATTACTTATCCTGAGAAAGAAAATAAATACACTCTCTCTATTGTTTCTATTGTATAATTACTGAATAATTTCTATAGTTATCTATACTGCATACACATAATCTTTTTACATTGAAGTGAGTTAGAATTTCCTACCTAATTAAGATATCAATTTACAACATAGTAAATAGATACTAAATCAAGAAATTAATGGTACTAATATGTTATAATAATAGCAACAACTACCCAATAATCCTCTTTTGAAAGTCTCTCCTCCCTACCACAAGTTTTGGCAATTATGTCCAGACTATCCCCCGTGCACTTTCTATTGGTGTCACAGTTAATAATTTCCAGTTACAATCAATTATCTTGGGTTCCTGGACTATAATCCTGCGCCGAAGTCCTGAACTCTTTTCTCACTGTCTTTCTTGAGAATTCTCCCATTGGTTCCTGAAGTTGAAGGATCTCTCCTAGATTCTTTTGTTTTCCCCTAAACCCCCCTTCAGGGTAGATTGGATAACTAGTTTATTTGTAAATTTTTATTTTAATTCTTGTAAACAATTTCTATTTTTTGTCAAGGTATCATTCCAAATATTTAGGTAACCATAATTTACTTTTCTTGGCCTTTAAACCTCAGTACTTATTATTACATAGCATAATGTAATAAAACTTAAAATAGCGGATAATAAAATTAACTTATTACTCCTCAATAGCTTTCATGCAGCGTATGGTGTTACGTCTTCCCACCCATATGAGGAACAACATCCCTGGTGCTCATTTCACTTCCAGAAAGCAACACCGAGTAGGCTTTCCGCATAAGTTCTTGTTCTTCCCAGGCGGCCTCATTCGAGCAAAGTGCTTCCATTGCACTTTAACCTGGGTGATTGTCATGTCCCTATACTACTAGTGTAACCCCTTATTGTTATTAGTACAACCCCCTTATTATATTGTTGTGCCCATGTAGTCCCTATATTATTATTATTATTGTGCCCTATAGAAGCCCACTATTGTTATTATTGTGCCCTTACATTAGTATTGTTATGTTGGCTCTAGTTATATTATGACCACTTAGACTCCTATATATAGAAAGGAGGTCTTTTCATCTGTATCATCTAAGAATTTTTAATTTATGTAATGTAAAGGAGACTTCCCCCTTGAAGAGGCTTATTTCTAAGGAATTTATCTCTCTTTTATATCTTTTTGTGAGCTTGTTTCATAACATTTGGTATCAGAGCTTTGGATTCTAGGGTTTCACTGCTCCAAAGAGGTCATTGTAGAAGTTTCGTCGTAACTTTTTTTTTGCTACATTTCAGAAACTAAAATGAAAACCCATTTGAGAAAAAATCTCTTTGAACCTTGGGTCCAAATTGCAGTGCTTGTCTCGCTATATTTTTGGAGATATGAAGTGAGGAAGTTATAGTTGTTGCAAGCTCCAAAATTTCATCTAAAATAGGTCATCGTGGAATTTTCACTATAACATTTTCCCTACAAAGTTTCAGAAGCTATAAAAAAAACCCATTTGAGAGGAAATCATTCTGAACCTGGGATTGAATTTTTGATCTTGTCTTGCTATGTTTTTGGATATATGATCTGTGGAAGTTAGGGTTTTTGCAAACTCCCAAATTACATCTTAAACAAGTGACCTTGGGAAAATCGTCATAACTTTCTCTTTGAGCATCAAATTGAAATTTCCTAAGAAATTCTAGAAAGAGGACAAATTGTAGTTGTTTGTCTGTATTTTGTAGATCTGAAGGTCAAAACAATGACACATGGCACTTCATACAAGTTCACTATTTTGAAAAGGTATATAATCAGGTCATCTTGGGAGAGTGTGCATAACTCTTTCTTGAAGTATCCAGTTTCGATCAAATTGGTGGCATTGAAAAGATGATGTAGAGGTCTACTGCACATCGTGATTTTAGAACTTGAAGATTTGAAATGAAAGAGTTACAGTCATTTCAAGATCGAGCTCCTAAAATCAAGAAAAAACAAGTTGAGGAAGTTTGATGGCAAGGATCCGGTAAAATGGATACTACAGATGGAGAAATAATTTGATCTACATGGTGTACCACTGTTACAAAAAGTATGTATTGCATCTAGTTATTTAAAATTGAATCAATTTCTATGGTATAAAGGCCTTTGTTCTCGTAAACCACTTGTCACATGGTCAATTTTCAAAGAGGAAATGATAGCACATTATGAGGATACAAAGAGAAACACCTTCTTTAGCCAATTGATAAATCTCAAACAAAAGTGTTCAATACCAGAGCACATTGAGGACTTTCAAAAGTTGAATATAATGGAAAATGATATTCCAGAGAGGCAGAGGATTGATGTCTCCATAGGGACTTTAAAGGATAACATTCAACATGAGGTTTGTCTTTGGGAAACTAATTCATTCGAGAAGGCATTCAGGTTGGCAAGAAAAGTGGGAAGCAAAGTTATGGAAACAAGGAATTCTACCCCTCAGAACTATAAACATGGAAGTGTTGTTTCTGCTAGCCTTCCACAATGTACAAGGGTGACACCACAACAATTGAAAGAAAAATTAGCAAAAGGACTTTGTTACAATTGCAATAACAAATACATTAAAGGTCATAAGTGTGTTGAGAAGAAATTATTTTACATTGATTGTGAAGAGGATATACACCAGGAACTAGCCCCAAAGAAATAAGAAATGAATTTGACCATATCTTGTAAAGAATTAGCAAGAATTATCTCTCCTCAAAATCTCAAGATAGAAGGACATATCAAGAAGAAAATGGTTCAAGAAGTGAAAGATCACATCGAGAAAGAAGAAATGAATCTGACCATCTCTTCTAATGCATTGGCTGGAATTACCAATCCTCAAATTATCAAAATAGAAGGACATATCAAGAAGAAAAATGTTCAAGAATTCAAATGTCACATCGAGCATCAAGAAATGAATCCGACCATATCGTGTAATGCATTGGAAGAAATTACTACTCCTCAAACACTCAAGATAGAAGGACGTATGAAAAAGAAAAACATTCTAGAAGTGAAAGATCACATCGAGCATGAACAACAAGTTCTCCAACTTTTAAACGATAACACCACTTTGGTGTAGAATCGAATGAAACAACAAGAAAATCAACATCACAATAAAAGAAGTTTTGATGTAGGCGATTGGGTATTTTTACGACTACATCTCAAGAAAGTTATTTATGCAAAGGAAATGTTGGAAATACTACATGCACTTAATAAATGGCGACCTTACCTAAAGGGAAGACACTTCAACCAAAAAATGGATCATGATAGCCTTAAATACCTTTTAGAAAAAATATTATCTTTAGAAGGATAGAGAAAATGGGTCACAAATATGTTGGGTTATGACTTTGAAATCATCGACAAAAAAAGAAGAAAACTGTTGTTGCATATGCACTCTCAAGAAAGGATGAGGATGTGGAAGCATTGTTTTATGTTATTTCTATTATCCAACCAGATTGGATAAATGAAGGAAGGGATGAATGGAAGAAGGACAAAGAAGGGTGGCCACTCATTCAAAAGTTGTAGAAGATTTCAGTTCAATCAATATTGCCAGATCATGACGAGGAAGGAAAAATCATATTGGGACTGGGAGTAGTCACATAAACAAGAACTCGACAACTACAAAATCAATCAATTTCAGAGTATCTCATCAAGTGGAAAAACTTACCTAGTGAAGATTCCACATGGGAGGACAAGAATTTTATATAGAAGCATCAAGAACTACTCAAGCATTAAGGAAAACACTTTTTGAAGGAGAGGGGCATGTTAGGTCTCTATACTACTAGTGTAACCCTTTATTTTTATTAGTAAAACCCCCTTATTATATTGTTGTGTGCATGTAGTCCCTATATTGTTATTATTGTGCCCTTAATTTATTATTGTTATGTCGGCTCATTATATTATCACCCTTTAGACTCTTATATATAGAAAGGAGGTATTGTCATTTGTATCATCCAAGAATTGTTTATTTATGTAATGTGAAGGATGTTTCCCCCTTGAAGAGGCTTATTTCTAAGGCATTTATCTCTCTTTTCTATCTTTTTGTGAGCTAGTTTCATAACATTGGTGATGACTTGCTTTCGCAGGGTGGTTTCTCTTTGGTCGAGAATACAAAGAAGTTCTTCTAGGAAATCTCCTTCTGTTTCAACCTACAACCAACAACTCACACTCATGATTATGTTAAATACTTAAAAAAAATGGCTCTAAAAGTCATATATCCCACCTCACTAGTTACCTGAATGTTTTCCTAGTTACTAATGTGTTGAGCATTGTACACATTTTTTTAGTAAGGATAAATGGAACACATTATGGAGCCAAATGTGGCTAGATAGTGCAACCTTATAAGCCACCGACCGAATTGGTTCCAAAAGGCCATCGATTTGTAGGTACTCGGAAGCATTTGAAAGTTGGATGAATGTGTGCTTATCATGGTCAACAAGAGGTGTGATGAAATCAAGATCCCAACTTCTAACCGTATCGAACCCTACATGGGGAGCAACACGTACATCGTAGGTGAAATAATGGATGACCAGACCTAAAATCTTGCCCAAAACATTTTCCACAATAATGACTCTCTCACTCTCATCCTCGCCATCATCTATTACCATCATCAGGAAGTTAGACAGCGAAGCTACCACGTGATCCACATTGTATATTTTTCCATCGGAGCTCTATAATGTCACTTTATTGGAATCTGCCATGGCTCTTGATATTGATGATATCTTGTTGATATCAAAGAAATATCTCGTCGTCCTTTTGGATTGAACCGATGGTTAATGGAATGAGTTCACTACGTGCCTCGATTCTCTTTCTTGCTTGTATTTATATATTCGAATGAAGCAATTAAAGTAGGGTGACACCCACCTCACAAATATATAAGATACCCTAAGCCGACACGTACCACTCATATATGATTGTCACTCAACAAAGGAGTGAATTTGTTATTTTAGTTTTATTTTTAAAATTATATTATTTTCTCAAAAATCAAAAGATATATATTAATTAAAATAAAAATATATATATTAATTATAAATTCAATAGTAAAAATGCATATTCATAATTTTATTAATTTTTAATTTTTTATTTAATTTTAATTAATAAACATATGATTAATATTATGCATATCACATAAAAATAAATAAATAATAAAATCATAAAATATATAAAAAAGTACCCCATATATATGTATCTTAAAAAAATTTTGTTCTCTTAAGAGCTCTTTTTTTTTTGGAACTAAGCAAATAAGCTAACCACCCAAGACTATGTAGTACTAATCAGTAATTGTAGGTGGTGTGGCTTTCCTTGAATAAAACTGATGAGTGAGCTCCATTAGTAGATAGTAGCCAATAATGGTTGCCCTCATTGCTCATTTGACAACAAATGAGCTATGATAAGATTTCTCTCCGAGTATGTTAAAAATTGTATGTATTATTAAAATTTTAATAATATTAAAAATAAGTTGATTTATGTGAAATTTATATAATTATAAGTAATGTTATTAAAAACATGTATAGATTTATCTCAATTTCTCATATATTAAAATATAAGTAAAATCAAATCCCTTGAAATATGAATTTTCCATCAAATTTTACATTCCAAAAAATATTTTTACATTACATAGGAAATAGATCTTTGGAGCTTGGTGCCACTAGCTAGAGTACGGCCTAATTTTTCAAATAATAGTTTTAGATTGGATAACCATTATATTTAGGTTTAGGCGAATTAATGAAATCATTAAGTTTGGAAAATGCTACCGAGTGGTAACTAAAAGAAAAAGGTTCTAAAAGGCTAGTAAATGTATGTAGTATTTTCCAACAATCTATGTTAATAAACATAAAATTTACAATGTGAATATTTGTTGTTGGATTTTTCTAGATAGGGTTTTGTGGCTCAAAATTTAGTTAGGAAATAAAAAATTATCCATTTCTTTGGTGAAATCCATTATTTCTATATGATATTCTCTTTTTCTATTTTTATATAGTACAAAACACTCTTTCAATTAGGAAAGGATTTAAATTTTAGAAATGTATATGTTCCCTTCTTGTATAAGAAAAAAAAATGTTCTTTCTATTAACCAAGATGTGTTGAAAAGGAGAAATTAATTGTAGATTGGCTTACCAAATACATATTAAGGAAACATGAACTTTGGAGTAAAATAGGAAGTATAAAGCATCTTACAATATTGACTAAATTCAAACCGGTTGGCTTGGACCCATTAGATCTATGACCCATATGGAAAACATAATATAAATAATCCTTGTGACATTTTACGTTCAACTTGCACTCGATTATATATTAATATTTAACTAATATAGTCTGGAAGTAATGATGAAAAAAATAGGATCGTAAAGAATCAACTCTATTTTAGTCAAATGACAATATAAATGAAAAAAAAAACATCAAGATGGTAAGAGGAAATAGATATATTAGGTTGTTTTATTCTAATGTAGATGTAATTTCACTCACGATGAGCAAAATACCCTAAGAGAATTGGATTCCATGGTGAAATACCTCATTGATTGGGAGACAACCAAGTGGAAGTAGAAAGGTAGAGTCGTATATTTAGCCCAACGTTTAGGTGGCTTTAAAAGAATATTATTTCTCTTAGATAGTAATTGGTTTGAGTTCACCTGTGGATTGAGTGTGGCTAGCAATAATATAGCTAAATTGCAAGATTCCATTCCGATAGTTGGCTTCGCTGTATATAGATGTGTAATAGAGTTCTAAATTTTTACTGGCACAAAATGGTCCATTTACCACTACAATAATATAATATATATATATATATATTATATATTTGTTTTCCTTTGTAATGTGATTAGAGTTTATAGTAGTTTTCTTAGTCATTAATTGGTTGATTTAATTTGTAATTTGTAGTATTTACTTGTTTGATCAAGTATTAGTTGGTATTAATTGATAATATATTTACCAATTTAAGGATTTGTTAGTTTTTCTTTACATGCAATAAATTTAATTCAATCATAGACCAATAAATGAGTAGCATAATCACATTGTTTTACAATAGAATTAAATTTATCGTTATTGTTGTTATATATTTTATTGCTATAATAGTACTTTCATAATTATTATATTTATTATTAATTTACAACTTTAATCGTATCCATTTTTGACTAATGAGTTCCATATTATTCTTATTTTTATAATTGATTATTTAATATAAATTTATATCACGCAAATAACTTATAAATGCAATGAAATTGTTTGATGACAGTGTACAATATTATTGTTGATATAATATCAATGAAACAATTATATGAAATTATAAGCTTAAACAATGAATAAAAACGTCATACATGTAAATCATGTGAATTAGAAGGAAACATTATGTATGTAAACTTACATTAAAAATTAATGTGCATATATTAAACTGAATTTCACACATGCAAGTTGAAAGGATATTTAATTGTGAACATGGACATTTACATTAAGCAATAAAATATGAAAACACAAAGTATATACACATTAAGAACAAAGTACAATGTGATTCTCCAACTAATCCACTTGTAAATAATAAAAGTTACGTCTAGACATTAAACAACAACTAAGGATATGATATACAATTATATGGAAATCATCTACATATTTTTGAAATATTTCAACAACAACAATGCCAAATATCATTCTTTTTCAAACTAATATAACCATCTCTATATGGAAGGAGGATGTTATTTTTGATCTTAAGAACAATGACATTAACATCTCCAAGGCTCAATTTCACTCCATATATTATATAAATGAATGAATTCATCGAATGCTAACATCAACATAATCACATGGATTTAACACTTTCAGTTTATCACCTTTTTGAAGCTTATGTAATTCTTTTTACAATATTGCAGACTGATTTAACACTTTCAGTTTATCACCTTTTTGAAGCTTATGTAATTCTTTTTACAATATTGCAGACTTGAAAAATATGAAAAAGTTCATGTAGATGTTAGAAAATGTAACTACAATTATAAAGGAAATGAAACTGCATAATGAAATTGCACAATATTAAAATTGATTTAATATAAATGAAACAATTATATGAATTAAACAATGAATTAAAATGGAACGCATTTAAATCATTAATCATGTTAATGAGAAGAAAAACTTATATATGTGAACTTATATTAATGAATTATGGACATAGATTCAACTAAGTTTCACATATGTGAGTCAAAACGAGATTTAACTGTAAACAGGTACGCTTATATTAAACAATAAAATATATAAAAATGAACTATTCACACACACATTATGAACAAAAAGTAAAATATGAATATTCTCTAAATTTACTAGTACATGATAAAATATACATACGTATATTAAAGAACAACAAAAGATGCAATCTATAATAATACAACTATATAGAAATCACCTATATATATTTTTCAATATTTCAAAGGGAAAAATTTCAAACTTTCTTATGTTTCAAACCTATACATCCATTTTCATATGGAAAGAGTATGTTATTTGTGACTTTTGGAACATTTACATTAACATCTTGTTGACGGTGCCAAACCCGCCAACATATCAAAAGGAATCTTGCTGGTAAGAAGTCGGAACTAGACGTCAGACGTTTGGTGTAGGAGTCCCAATAGTGGGTCGTATCGTATCATCTCAAGCACAGTTGTGTGCAAAAGCAAGAAGGATGTCATTGTTGGTAGAAAGGGTGTGACCAACGTAGCAAGCCAAGGAAGGTGCATGAAGGGTTCTAACACATGAAAAGTGGAATGAGTGCACCCCATGGAAACCTGTGGAAACACACAGCTTGGAAGGGAACACACGAGCAACGATACATCACAGGTGGGAGGTAAGGTGAACCAACAATCGAAACTGATGGTTAAACCAGTAGCACATCTCAGCAGGATTCGTACATCCATATAGTGGAGAGAAGCCAATAATGGTTGTCTTCAATGTTGGTTTGACAAATAGGTTATGATAAGCTTCATTAGTAGGTAGTAGCCAATAATAATTGTCCTCATTGTTGATTTGATAACTGAGTTATGATAAACTTATGTTAAAAAATGTATGTATTATTAAATTTTTAGTAAATTTAAAAATAAATTAATTTATGTAAAATTTATATAAATATAAATAATATTATTAAAAATATGTATAGATCTATCTCACTTCTCATATAATTAAAATATAAAAAAAAACAATCCCCTCTAGATTATAACTTTTCTAATCAAATTTTACATTCCTCAAAATATTTAGTTTTTAAAAAAATATCTAAAATATTTAATAAATAAAAAATTAATATATCCATTAAACTCCTATTTATAATTTAATACAGTTTATAATTTAGACATTTTTTAAAACATTATCTTAAATTTCTTTCATAATTTTTTATATAAATTAAATCAGTATTATATCTATCGCCTATATTAAACAACATCCATAATTAATAAATGATTTAAAATAATACCATATATTTATTTAACTTTCATATTTTGAATTATAAAGCCTCCCTCTTTCGTAACATATTAATTAAGTGAGTGAGTATTAACTCATCTCACCAAATATCACACGCTTGATCATTATGTCATTTTCTTTATATTTCTTAGGTTAATGTATTACATATTTCCACCCATATCTTAAAAAAAACATCTAAATACTTAATGAATTAATTGAACAACAAAGTTTTTTTAAAATATAAATTCATTAATGACTCAATAATCTTTTACGTATTAAGTATCACACGTGATGTATTCAACTGAACAATAAATTGAATGGTAGTATAATTTTATTATAGATTAATTACATATTTAGTATGGTGTATATGTACGATTTAAATATAAATATAAATGTACACTAATATATATTCATATCAGATTAAATTTTAATAAATATAACAAAATATTTATCAAATAAATATTTTTTCTATGCTTTTTATTTAATTAAATTCATTATTATTATTAATAAAAAAAAATTGTTGAAAAAAAATGGTAAAAGGATATCATGTAATTATATTATCTTTTAGTATGGCTAGTAATAGTGAGAAAAATGTATGTTATAAATTAAGTGGTAATCAAGATGGTTAGGGTTAATATTAAACCTAAAACTTTTTCTTTTTCCTATTTCTAAAGACATGTTAATAGATTTTAAAATAGTCATAGATTATAAACATGGTTTTGTCACTAGCACATGCAACAACATTATCCAAAATCTATCAAACACCAATCAACCTTTAGAAGGAGGTTTTCACCTTCACATTGATTGAATCTAAAACTTTGAATTCAACAAATTAGATTTCCTTATCATTGTAATAATTACCTAATTATGTTTCGTGTATTTGGCCAAATATACTTATCTACTTATCTACTACTCAAGAGATAGATTGCTCGTCAATACCATTATAGGAGATATTTAGTGGCTTGGTTGAGACTATGGTTTCTCTAGATAAAGTAGTGGGGGAAATTCTAGGAGCTTGAGAATAGTTGAGAAATAAAATATAAACAATGAGTCGAAAGGAAGTGGAAGAATGTTAATTTTGTTAAGTTATGGCTTGAAAATATGGAACTCGTGATGGGAAAGTTGTCATAATAGAGAAAAAAAATACTATACCAAGTAACAACTTTAGTGTGAACATTTAATGGAAAGAGGATACAAAACATATCCATGAGGCAATAGATCTTTCGATCTTGGTGCCAAGAGTTAGAGTATGGTTTAATTTTCAAATATTGGTTTGAGAGTGGATAACCATTATATTCAAGTTTAGGTGAATTAATGAAATCATTAAGTGTGGAAAATGCTACTCAGAGGTAACTAAAATAAAAAGTTCTAAAAGGCTAGTAAATGTATGTAGGTTGGATGTAGTATCTTCCAATAATCTATGTTGACAAATATAAAATTTACAATGTGAATATTTGTTGTTAGAATTTTCTAGATGGGATTTTGTCGTTGAAAGTTTAGTTAGTAATTAAAAAATTATCAATTTCCTTCAAGAAATCCCTTAATTCTATAAGATCTTCTCTTTTTATATTTTCGTATAGTACAAAACGCTCTTCCAATGAATTAGGAAAGGATTTAAATTTTATAAATTTATATGTTCCCCTATTGTATAAGAAAAAAAATATTCTTTCTTTTAAGTAAGAGGCATTGAAAAGGAAAAAATTATTGTAGATTGGGTTACCAAATACAACTTAAGGAAACATGAACTTTGGAGTAAAATAGGAAATATGAAGCATCCTGCAAGATTGACAAATTCGAACTTATTGAGGAGCAATTAGAACTACGACCCATATGGAAAACATAATATAAAAAATCCTTGTAACATTTTACGTTCAACTCACATTGGATTATAGATTCATATTTAATTGATATAATCTCGAAGTAATGATGAAAACAATTTTAGGATCGTAAAGAATCAACTATGTTTAAGTTCCATGACAATATAAAAGAGGAAAAAAAACCATCTAGAGGCTAAGAGGAAATATATATCTTAGGTATTTTTTATTCTAATGTAGATTTAATTTTAGTCATGATGAGAAAAATACCCTAAGAGGATTGGATGCCATCGAGAAATACCTGATCGATTCGGAGGCAACCAAGTGGAAGTAGAAAAGTAGAGATGTGTATTTAGCCCAACCTGTAGGTGGCTTTACAAGAGTATTATTTCTCTTATATATAAAATTTTTTGAGTTCACATGTGGATTGTGTGTGGGTAGAAATAATATAGCTAAATTACTAGCTTCCATTATGATTGTAGGCTTGGTTGTAGATAGATATGTAATAGAGTTGTAGATTCTTACTAGTACAAAATGGTCGATTTACCACAACAGTAATACAATATATGTATATGTATATGTATATGTATATGTATATATATATATATATATAATATAATATATATATATATAGAAGAGAGAGAGAGAGAGAGAAGAGAGAGAGAGAGATACCTTTATAATGTGATTAGAGTTTAGCAGTAGTTTTCTTAATCATTTATTGATTGATTTAAATTGTTAATTTGTAGTATATTTACTTGTTTCTTCAAGTATTAATTGCTATTAATTGATAATAGATGTATCAATTTAATGAATTGTTAATTTTTGTTTGTATACAATAAATTTAATTCAATTATAAACCAATAAATGAGTAGCATAATCACATTGTTTTATAATAGAATTAAATATATCATTATTGTTGTTATATATTTTATTGCTATAATAGTACTTTCATAATTATTATATTTATTATTAATTTACTACTTTAATCATATCCATTTTTGACTAATTAGTTCTATATTATTTTTATTTTTATAATTAATTATATAATATAAATTTTTATCACACAAATAATTTATAAATGCAATGAAATTATTTCATGACATTGTACAATATTATTAATAGTGATCCAATATCAATGAAACAAAATATGTGAAATTATAATCTTAAACAATGAATAAAATGCCATACATGTAAATCATGTGAATTAGAAGGAAAAGTTATATATGTAAACTTACATAAAAAATTTATGTACATATATCAAACTAAGTTTGACACATGTGAGTTGAAAGGATATTTAGTTGTGAACATATACACTTACATTAAGCGATAAAATATGCAAAGATAAAGTACACATGAGGAACATCAAGTACAATGTGAATCTCTTACTAATCCACTAGTAAATGATAAAAATGACCTATAGAAATTCATCAACAATAAAGGATGTGATTTAACAATATACATTTATACAACAATTAGGGATGTGATTTAACAATATACAATTATATGGAAATCATTTACTTATTTTTCAAATATTTCAACAACAACATTGCCAAATATTGTTCTTTCTAAAAGCAATACAACCATCTTCATATGGAAGGAGGATGTTATTTTTTACTTAAGAACAATGACGTTAACATTTTCAAGGCTCAATTTCACTCCATATATTATAGAAATGAATGAATTCATCCCATGCTAACATTAACATAATCACATGGATTTAACACTTTCACTTTATCACGTTCTTGAAGCTTATGTAATTCTTTTTAGAATATTGCACAATTTCAAAATATGAAAAGGTTCATGTAGATGTTAGAAAAATGTAACTACAACTATAAATGAAATGAAGTTGTATAATGAAATTGTACAATATTAAAATTTATCCAATATTAATGAAACAATTATGAATTAAACAATGAATAAAAATGGAATAGATGTGAATCATGTTAATTAGAAGGAAACGTTATATATGTAAACTTAAATTAATGAATTATGTATATATATTTAATTAAATTTCACAAAGGTGAGTCAAAAGAAGATTTAATTGTAAACATGTGCACTTACATTAAATAATAAAATATGAAAAAATGAACTACTCACACACACATTATGAACAACAAGTACAATGTGAATATCTTACTAATCCACTAGCACATGATAAAAGATACTCACATACATTAAAGAACAACAAAGCATGCATTCTACAACGATACAACTATATGGAAATCACTTATATATATATTTTGAAATATTTGAAAGGGAAAAATGTTAAACTTCTTTATGTTTCAAACCTATACATCCATCTTCATATGGAAGGAGGATGTTATTTGTGACCTATAGAACATTTACATTAACATCTTATTGGTGGTGCTAGAGCCGCCAACATGTCAAGGAGATATCCTTGATAAGAAGTACCACCTAGACCTCAGATCGTTTGGTGTAGGAGTCCCAACAGTGGGTCGTACAGTAACGCCTTGACTGCAGTTGCCACAGAGGGAAGCAGGATGTCCTTGTTTGTAGCAAGGGTGTGACTAGTGTAGCAAGCCAAGGGAGGTGCATGAAGGGTTCTAACACACAAAAAGTGGAATGATGTACCCCTTGGAAACTTGTGGAAACAGGGAACTCGAAAGGGAACACACGACGAAAAATACATCACAAGCTGTAAGGAAGGTGAACCAACAATTGAAAATGATGATTAAACCAATAGCACATCTCAGCAAGATTCATACATACATATATAGAAAGAGTCCATACATACATGCGTAAGCAAACAAATACATATATCATTAGTGTAACCAAGACAACTGAGATACAAGAAAAAAATATGCATGAAACATGTTGGCTATGTTATATTAATAAAGTGAAAGTTCCAATCATACATGCAACCATGACGAACCACTAGTTCCAACAATGGAATGGTACAGTCACTTTTGCCTACTCCTCCAAAGAGATATACTAGCTCTGCACTATGGAGAAGCCAACGCTCGTTACAATACACTCCAATATTTCTCTAATATGCACCCATAAGAAGCTTGGCTCCCAAAAGCTTGTACAATGAGTTATGAAGTTCTATAAACAACAAAGGGTGGGGTGACCCTTGCCATTCCCTTTTGTGACCCTTCACCTACCCTCATGACTCTTCAACTACTACATGATTGTTACATTCGACCATTGACACTTGGTCTTTCACTTTTAGAAGATTTGGACATGTACCCATGTGAGACAAAATAGTATTGAGCAAAGCCATGCAAGATATCACTAAGACTCGAACAACTATGGGAAGACCAACTCTTCGACATCCTCATGATGATCGATGATGGTGAACTGATGCCGAGATTGGTAGTACGTGATGGTGTCCCCGTAGTCAATGGTGACATCCTATTGAAAGCGAACTATCACCTATGTTGCATCTGGGTAAACTAATTTGGCACCTTTGTCCAACATCTCTGCTAACATGCACATCATAGTCTTTAGTGTAGCCAGACCACCAACATATTGATACATAATGTGTGCATTGATCTTCAAGTGTGTGCTGGTGGCTACATGCATCAACTCATCAAATTACTTGTACAGCTCTGTTTGGACTTGGTTCTTCAACTTCACCTTAGTGAGTGTGCCAATAGATGGGATCACTTGTGCGCATACAATCACATCCACGATTTTGAATACCCATGCATTTGAAGCCTACAAACTTGTGATGAGATGTGGAAGTTCCTCATAGTTCTAGATCTGACTCTGGATGTGTGCCTTCAACTGTACCACCCTCTGCTTCATCATCCTTGGAAAATCCAGTGGGGCTCCTTTGTATAGAATTGTCCATGTTTGCATGTGGTCAACAACACTATGAAAATTTGACAAAATGTGTGCTTTCCTGGAACAATGTTGCTGCCAAATGTTGAGATGGACAAATTCCTTATACAAGTTGCCAAATTTCGAATATATAATCATCATGACTATTTCAAGGGACAATAATTCATTAAGTATCACTCTATTCAACTCTTCTTTAGCAGATGATGTAACATGTTCTCCTTCATGATTGGCTGCTTGTAACTCCTTGGTCAAGTGCTCGTTCTCTACCATCATGAATTTAACACTCAATCTAGCGACCTCGGCATATGATCTGATACTAAATGTAGGTGTTAAACCTATAGACAAATTACTTGCATGTGAATTCTAAGAACAAAAAATAAACAATGCGAGAGCATAACACGTAAAACATATATACATAGAGATTTTCCCCTTGATCTCAAAACTGGGACTAGCAACTTGATTTTTCATTATGTTCCTTTTAATGTTACAATACATATTTATACATGCCGAAGCATCCAACACCATGGATTGAAAACCGTCGTGTTGAAAGCCATGTGCAAAACCATAGGTAGGTCCACCCAACCTACTATAGGATCCAAAAAAACAAATCCTCGGGGCACTGCCCCGGACCCCATAGAGGGGGGCTACCCCCCCCCCTGCCCTCAAACACCCTGGACAGGGGTGGGCATGTCGTGGAAAGAATATAACACAACCCAATAGAATTGGCTAATATTTATGCGCATCAGATACGATCAATTGTTATAGAAATAGTGTAGGAGATGTGTGGACATCAGGAGTAGGCATGCTGCATGATTGCACAACTCTATGCCCTGAGTTATTGCATGATATGTTGTGCATCTTCACTTCTGGATTGTCTTCAAGGATCTCTATGTCTCCTTAATCGCTTGGGACTTTCTCTACCTCTAGGTCCAGTGAACCCGGTGGGGTGGCCTCTTTCTTATGAGGCATGAGGTTGGTATCCTAATCTAAATTTGGCTACACTACATCTATATCCATCTTCTATAGCATATGTTCAATATATTGAGCTAAGTCGTGTTCATGCGACTTCTCACCCTATCTACTCTGTGCCAGTTGCTCGGATGAGTCTATAACCTATATGGGCACAGTTTCGTCAATCTTTGCATGTTGCGTCTCCTGCTATGTATGTCCCTCTTGTGCCTCCTTCTCTCTTCTACGTAAACCCTCTTCTTCTTAGAGTTGTTGCTTCAACTCTTACAACTCCTTCTATGCTTCCTCCATCCTCCATTTATACATGATAAAATCTACTTACATACATTAAATAACAATAAAGGATCTAGTTTACAATGATACAACTATATGGAAATCACCCATATATATTTTTCAAATATTTGAAAGGGAAAAATGTCAAACTTCCTTATGTTTCAAACCTATGCATCCATCTTCATATGGAAGGAGGATTTTATTTGTGACCTTTATAACATTTACATTAACATATTGTTGATGGTGTCAGACCCTCCAACATGTCAAGGGGATCTCCCGAGAAAGAAGGCCCAACTAGACCTCAAACTATTTGGTATAGGAGTCCCAACAATGGGTCGTACAATATCACCTTGACTGCAGCTTCGCGTAGAGGAAAGTAGAATTTCCTTGTTGGTAGAAAGGGTGTGACCACCATAGAAATCCAAGGAAGGTGTATGAATGGTTCTAACACACGAAAAGTTGAATGAGTGCACCCCTTAGAATCCTATGGAAACATGCAGCTTGGAAGGGAACACATGACCAAAGGTACATCACAATGTAGAAGGAGGGTGAACCAACAATCCAAAGTGATGGTTAAAGCAATAGAACATCTCAAAAATACTCCTACATAAATATATGGAAAGATTCCATACATATATGCGTAAGTAAATAGATACATATATCATTAGTGTAACCAAGATAACAGAAATATAATAACAGTGTATGCATGAAACATGCTCGCTCTGTTATATTAAGAAAGTGAAAATTCCAATCATACATGAAACCTTCACCAACCACTAGTTCCAACAATAGAATGTTTCATTCACTACCATGTGATCCTCTAAAGAGGTATACTACCTCTGCGTTGTGGAGAAGCTAAGGCTCATTAAAATACACTCCAAGCTTTCTCTAATATACACCTATAGGAAGCTTGGCTACCAAAAGGTTGTACAATGAGATGAGTTTCTATAAATATCAAAGGGTGGGGTGACCCTTGACATTCCGCTTTGTAACTCTTCTCCTTTCCTCATGACTCTTCAACTACTACATGATTGTTACATCCAGCCATCGACACTTCGTCTTTCACTTTTACAAGATTTGCACATTAACCCATGTGATACAAATAAACTTGAGAAAGCCATGCAAGATATCACTAAGACTCGGACAGCTGTGGGAAGACCAACTCTTCAACATCCTTGTGATGAATGATGGTGGCAAAATGATGCCAAGCTTGGTAGCCCGTGATGGTGTTCACGTGCTCAATACTGACATCATACTAAAAGAAAACTCTCACCAACGTTGCATCTGGGTACACTAATCTGGAACCTTTGCCTAACGCGTTTAGTAACATGTGCATCATAGTGTTGAATGCAGTCGGATCAATAATGTATTGATGCATAGTGTCTTCACTAATCTCCAAGTCTGTGCTAGCAGCTACACACATCAACTCATCAAAGTACATGTCTAGCTCCATTTGGAATTATTTCTTTGACTTCACGTCGGTGAGTGTGCCAATAGATGGGATCAAATGCACACGTACAATGACATCCATTCTTATGAATACCCATGCATGTGAAGCCTGCAAACTAGTAATGATCTACAAGAGTTCCTCATAGTTTCAGATCCAACTTTGGATGCGTGCCTTAAACTCTATTTCCATTGGCTTCATCATCTTTGGAAAATGCAATGGGGATCTTTTGTATATCATTGTCCATGTTTGCATATGGTCAATAACAGTGTGAAAATTTGACAAGATGTGTGCTTTCCTAGCACAACGCTGTTGCCAACAGTTGAGATGGACAATTGCCTTATGGAAGGGGACAAATCCGGAATACAACATCAGCATGACTATTTCGAAGGATGATACTTCATCGAGTATCACTCTCTTCAACTATTATCTAGTGGATGATGTAACCTTCTCTCTGTCGTGCTTGGCTGCTTGTAACTCCTTGTGCATGTGCTCATTCTCTACTATCAAGAATCAAACACTCAAGTTGGTGACCTCAGCATATGCTCTAGTAGCATTAGCCATTGTTGTTGGATGCTTGTGCACATCATATGTGATCACTTGTTTTACAAATGGTGAAGGACATGTGTGGACATCAGGAGTAGGCACTCTGCATGATTGTACAACTCTTTGTTGTGACTCGTCAAAAGATATGTTGTGCATCTCTGCTTCCAGATTGTCTTTAAGGATATTTATGTCCCCTTGACCACTTGGGACTTTCTCTGCTCCCGTATCTGGTGAAGCTAGTTGGGTGGCCTCTTAGTTATCAGGCATGAGGTCTATATCCTGATCTAATTCTAGTTGCACCATAACCGTATCCATCTTCTCTAGCATCTATTCAATATCTTTAGCTAAGTCCTACTCCTTCGACTACTCACAGTATCTTCTTTGCGCTAGCTGCTCGGATGAGTCTATAACCTGTATGGGCACAGTTTCGTCAATCTATGCATGTTGCACCTCCATCTATGTCTATCCCTGATGCACTTCCTTCTCTCTTCTACACAACTCATGTTCTTCTTGGAGTTGTTTCTTAAATTCTTGCAACTCCTTCTCTTATTCCTCCATCCTCCATTTATCTCTTTGTCTTTGCACATTCCTTTTGCCACGTTGTCACTTATTAGCCTCAGTCTCTAAAGTTTCTTTCATCATGAGTGGATCTACTTTGAACTTGTGGCTTTGTTGCGCATATGCACTCTCATCAACCTTTCTCTTGCCTTTGTCATGCGCAGGTCTCTTAGACTCTGCTTCTACTAATGGTGCTCTCCTAGATGCTACTTCGGGCTGCTTCTCTAACCATTCCACAATTATTCCAACTGGTTCATTGAGACTGGAGAAGCTGTGAAAATATATCCATGGGTCTTCCTCAATCCAATGAAACACCTCGTGGATCCATGGAAATTGCAATCTTGCATAGTGGTCCTTTACAAAGCAATGTGGGTTATATGAATTGGAACTTCTGGTTTCGAAAGTAAAGCTTTTGAACTATTTCGTCTTGTCATCAGCAGTTTGAGATTTTGTATCTCATATAGCTCGATCCACAAAGGAAAATTGGCCCAAGCTGCCTTCTTTTTCTTGTGTAGTCTAACTGACAACTGTGTCGAGATTTGATACGACACTTCTTACATGATGAGCTTGTCCATGGAAAACTTTTGTAAAACATGCAGAGGCTTCTCGCACTATACATGAGTACAAAGGTGCCAAGGGGTGAGGTGTACCAATCTACTATGTCGATTAATGCCTCCATCGAAGCTTGTGAGATGCAAGATGGATCCTTATCAAATATCATTTTGTACATCGAGGTGACAAAGTGTTCTGACAACTATGTGATGACTCTGTCGAATTTGCATTCAAAGAACAATATGAAATAAGTGTGTACAACGATTTCTGAAGATGTCCATGCCCACTTCAAACCTGGGAACTACTGACGGGCACAAACCACATCCAAAATATGAGAGTACATGTATATCTCTGCTTTCCAATCTTTGGGTGGATGCTCGACTCCTCTCACTTGTTCCTTCAACTTGAGAGACAACATGTCAGAGTAGTTGCATGGCCTTCCTTCACTGGCCAGTTGGTCCAATGTAATAACCTAGCTCTATAAGAAGGTTTCTGTGTTCTCTGGGATGTATAAGCAGCATGCAAACATTACCAAGTACTGATATGCCTTCCATAGTATCTTTTCCTTGTAAGCCAAATTGGTGTTGTTCCAAACTTGGTTGTCTCTTTCACCCAACTCTCTGAGATATCTCTAGACTTTACGTTGTTTTGTGTGCTAAAGGGACTCTATTATGATCATCAGCAGTGGCAAGTGATACATTTCTTGATATTCATTCACCATGAAGGTCGAAATATTTTTCCTGCTGATGTTGCTCATCATCATCATCTCAGGATCAGTGTGCGAGACAATCCAATGTATCATGCCCACACATGGAAACACAGGATACATGCATGCAATTTGGTAGAAGCTCGATTTGTGGATGTTGATATATACCTTGCAGTCTTCCAACTCTTCCTAAAATGTGGCTAAGAATGTATCATTTGTGCCCTTCCATTTCATCTTGATGTCTCTGTCTATAACTATCTTGGTGTCTTCGTAAATTGGCAAGACCATAGACATGTGTTCAACTGCATCTCTAGTTTCATCTCCAACGGTGTCCTTTGACCCTGCTCTCTTAGAGGCCATTGTACCTATACTACAAAGACATGGACAAAAACCTACTATAAATGAAGACATAGTGATACTCATGGCAAGAAATCTGTCAGTTAAAAACCAAAACAAATTTGAGGACTAACATGCAACACACTTTGGTGACATGCAGTAAAGATTGCGCAATTTTGACCGGGAGGCTGGGAGACTGACTACCAAAACTGTGAAAGGCACGGTTTTGACTATTGAGAGGATGAATTACTATTGGAACTATGCAATACATAGTCCATCCTACTTGTTGAGGGCTGAAACTATGCAATGTGTAATTTTAGTGAGGAAGGACATGTAAACCCAGAGACTGCATTGCACAGTTTTCTGGGTCAACTGGGAAATGCCTCCCAAAATTGTGCAATGTAAGCCTGGAGGTTAGTTTTGAACAATATTACACAATTTCTGGAGAGAAGGCAAAGCCTTCCCTTCCAGAAATGTGCATTTTTTTTCAGGTGAGGCAAGGTCTGGGCCAAGGTAGCCCACACTCGCTAACGGGGGACTAAAAACATGAAGAGGTTGAATGCATGGTGAGATTGAATATAAGCAAGAGTGAATGATCATGAATGAAAATAGTGAATGCAGGATTTAGAAAATGGGAACGCATGCATGTATGTGAAATAGGTTGCCGCAATGGTGGTTGTTAGTGAAAAGCAATGTTATGCACGCAACAACAGTGAGATGCAAAAAAAAACCTGAAATTGTGCTTCCACAAGATAATATACATTAAAAGGATACAAGGCATTCAAAAAAACCAAGAAAAAAACATTCGTAGAAAGTGAAATATGAAAAGTGACTGAAATGCAGCAAATAACATGAAAAGGAAACTTACCTGAAAATAGTTGATTTGAATGTGCCAAAGACTCCTAGATGTTTTGTGGGATGTCAGAGCTCTAAGATTGATGTGAGGAATGATATCTGTAGTGTCGAATAAATATGTTTGAGGCTTATGACATGCATGCCACAAATCTAGGAAAAGCGACACTTAGAGGGAATTTTATAAAATGATATTTGCATGTAACCTCCAACTGCTAAAATTAGATCCCTAAACTTTAGGGATGTCTTTTGCATGTTACTTTTTCTATTTTTGTAAAAAGTTGTCGATGCATGAAAATCAGGCTTGCTCAGTCCCAGTGGTAACCGATCAACCTAAAGGCACATGTAACAGTATACAAACCTGGGAAAGGGATTTACGTAGTCTCTGAGCTAAGCAGGGTTGGCTATCCCTTAGTCATTGCACAATTTATGGGGTCATCAGGTCACTCCCTTCTAGAATTTCACAATATTTTGACTCAAGCCTAGTGATTGGCTAGATTTTGTAGTTTTCTAAGGAGGGTTGCTTGGCTAGATTGTGAAATTCTGGAGCTTAGTAGACAACCCAACAGAATTACACAATTTCTAGAGGGAATGTTGGTTCCCCTCTAGAATTTCTCAATTTTCTAAGTGAACCTCTCAGCTAGAAAATAACCCAAGTCTGGAAAGGCAGGCTATGATGCGAGATAAGCAAATTGACATGGATAGGATGACGAGCCTTTGAAACTCAGCTCAAGCCTATGTACGTGACAGTGCAAGACATGCTGCTAAGGATGGTTGGTAGTGAGGCTCCAAAATGAATCTACGGAAATATTTTGGAGGTTGGTTGTAGACGCTACAACACTTAGTGATACATTGGTAGAACTCCAGCTCTCTGAACATAATTTGTTTCATGAAACACAAGTCTAACACCTCTGGAAGTATTGCTTAGTTTCCTGATCATCTTGGTGCCCACACTAACTTGATTGAAAGACATAACACCTTTCATTCTCTTGGTCGGTCGACAAACATTCCAAGCCAAGTCAACACAATTGTTTCAGTTGGGGTGAGGGGTATATTGGTACGTAAGAAATATGATAACTAGTGTTTAAGCTTCATATCTGGTGTTCCTCCACTGCTAGCAGGCCTAGACATTACCTATGTGGAGTCATCATTTTTCATTTTTTTCACAAATTTTCACATTTTCATTTTTTCCACTTTTCATTTTTCATAACTATGCATAGCACTTATTCATTTTAAAGAGGTATCTCGACTCATTGATAGAAGAAGAAGTTGTTCCTTCAAAGAAGTATTTTGTATATACGTCTGACATACTTGTTAAGGTTTTCCCCCTCACCTTACTCTACTTGACTAAGCTGACAAGGGCTAAGCCAAAACAGTTGACTAGAGTAGATGATTAGCATGCAAGCATTGTGTTTTCATCAAGGTTCACTTCAAGCATCATGTATTTTCCATTGGCGTATCATGGATTGAAGATAACAATTTCTATATACAGAAAGAGAACAATAGATAACCAAGTATTGGTAACATCATAATTCCTCCTGTACTTTACCCTCCGTGTTTCATGAGTCATAGATGGCTCATGAGAAACTAAGCTACAGACGTAAACAAGAAAACAAACAACTAAAAAAACGTAAAGAGTAGAAGCAAAGTGCAAAATAAAAGTAAGTAAGAAACCAATAAAGTAAGCTAACAAACACAGGAAGTAAGAAAGCAAACATGCATGAAAGCAAACAAGCTAAAGCAAACACTACTCCTACTCCTAAGCTAATGGTGCATGGTCCTAATCATGTGAAGTGATATCTCCAATGCAGCCACCGACGCATTGGTCGACCCATGTTGGTGAAGAAATGGTTCGTGAACAATACAGTTGCATGAGCCAACAAACATGAAAGATAAAAAATTGAAGACAAACACACTCCGATTCTAAATGTGTCCACAGAACATAGATGAGTGTAGGTGAGTGACATGGAATCCATGGACTTACCATGGTGTTGTGCAGTACTACAGGAAAATGTTAAGCATATGCATTCTCTTGACTTTTACATGCAATAAAACCAGAGAAACAAAGACATCATGTGTCGCGTGCATGTGCTTTCTTTGTAAGATTCCTCCAATGCATGAGTGATGGTATCATGTAGCCTGATTGGATTAAGTGAAGTCTATGTGTGAGGTTGATATTCAATGCATACAAATAAGTGATGATGAGCCTTTGGTGTTTCAACAATTTCCTAACCAGAAGTGAAACCAACCTCAAGATAGCGAGGGCCTGACATAACCATTAGCTTAGGCTGAAGTGCCTTGATAGTTTGCAGAGTTTCAACTTGGTCAAAAAAAAGATCATCATAAATAGGTGGCTTTGGAAAGTCAACAGTGGTAGAATCAACATCGTAATGGCATACGGGAGCAAAGACATCATGACAACTATGATTAGAAAAATCAATGATTTTGTTGGCATCCTCATGATCAGACAAATCAAAGGGAAGGGTAGATGAGAGGAAAGAATGTTCACCCTCCACATTTCTAGGAAAAGAAGATGAGAAATAAATTGGATTTTCAATGAAGCATTTTTCCTCTCTGTCATTGAATGATGAACTTACATCCAATGTGTTCTTTGAAATATCAACAATATGTGCATCTGTTGGTGGATTTACAGAAGAAAAATCAGTGATGGTGGAATCATCGAAGATGTCAGAAAAAGTATGGGGAGGTGTTAATAGAAGGAGGTCATCCTTCACTGTAGGTTGATGTTCAGGTTCCCTTTCATACGCATCATGAATGACAACACAGGTTGGTTGTGCAACACCAACTCCGTCGATGCCTTGATCCTCGTTCACAATAGGTCTACAGTCTGGAATGGAAGAACACAAGGCAATGCAATCCAGAGGATGATTAGAACATCAAGATGGAAGTTGTGGTAACAAAGGCATG
Source organism: Pinus taeda (assembly GCA_000404065.3). NCBI lineage: Eukaryota > Viridiplantae > Streptophyta > Pinopsida > Pinales > Pinaceae > Pinus > Pinus taeda. The sequence continues at coordinate 102,010 of APFE030823334.1, read as the reverse complement.
TGACAACCTATGGCTTTCACAACCAAATATGCATGAAAATTGAGAGAAGTGATGTTAGGAGGATGTGATAGATGAACAAACATGTGTGCATGTTCTCCCACATAACTTTGTGGTGGTGAAGGTACTTAATGAGGGGACGGAGGACAACCACTTGTGATAGTAACTATGTATGTCTGTGATTGCGTGGCTCGATCACCAAAGTATTTTAAGTAGGGTTTTAACTTTAACTTCATCTTGGGATTGATTGATTTGTTAAGAAAATATTCAAATCTTTCCTAAAGATATTGAAAGTTCATCTGGATTTTCAGAGCTTAAAACTACAATATGTGAAAGCACTGCCAAAAATCCATAGGTGATTCTTGCGGAGTCTTGTGTTGTTTTAAGAGCTTTTTGTGAAGAGGCTTTGGATCAAAATGATGGAAAGCAGATTCAATGCGATCAAAAAATTGGTCGAGTGAGTGCATGCTTCCGAGAGGCAGGTTGTGGCACCGTCTCACGAAGTGTGTCTGAAAGCAAGAAATCGGCCTCTTCATCAGAGAATTCATCTACATTATTACAAGTATTGTAAGTACTCGGGCGAGATCACTTTGCCTTCACCATCATATGTAAATTCGGACAAGAGATCAAAAAAATCCCTCATGATATCGAGATGTTTGGCATAAGAGAAACATTGCAAAGGGATGAGTCTAATAGTATCCATGACAGATATGCAAATATTCAAAATAGGTTGTCATGACTCATCTTGTCATATGGACCTCTTTCTAGTGCCGTAAATGTTGGATGTGTTGGATCCACCAACATGTCAAGGGGATCTACTCAATAAGAAGTCCCAACTAGACCTCAGACCATTTGGTGTAGGAGTCCCAACAGTGGCTCATATGGTATCGCCTGAACTGTGGTTCCGCGCAGAGGCAAGAAGGATGTCCTTGTTGGTAGCAAGGGTGTGACTAGAATAAGAAGCAAAGGAATGTGCATGAAGGGTTCTAACACACGAAAAGTGGAATGAGTCACCCCTTGGAAACTTATGGAAACGTGTAACTTATAAAGGAACACATGATAAAAGATACATCACAAGATGGAGGGAAGGTGAAATAACAATCCAAAGTGATGGTTAAACCAATAGCACATGTCAACAAGATTCATACATAAATATATAGAAAGAGTCCATACATACAATCGTAGGAAAATAGATGCATATATCATTTGTGTAACCAAGACAACTGAAATACAATAACAACATATGCATGAAACGTGTTGGCTCTATTATATTAAGAAAATGAAAGTTTCAATCATATATGCAACCATGACCAACCACTAGTTCCAACAGTGGAATTTTACAGTCACTATCGCTTGCTCCTCCAAAGCGATATACTAGCTCTACACTATGGAGAAGCCAAGGCTCGTTACAATACACTCCAAGCTTTCTCTCAGATACACTTATAGGAAAATTCACTCCCAAAAGTTTGTACAATGAGTTATGAGGTTCTATAAATAGAATGTTTTGGGTGACCCCTGACATTCTCCTTCTTTACTCTTCACCTACCCTCATGAATCTTCAACTGCTACAAGACTGTTATATTTAACCATCGACACTTGGTCTTTCACTTTTACAAGATCTACACATGTACCCATGTGAGAAAAAATATGCTTTAGTACGCCATGCAATATATCACTAAGACTCAGATATTTGTGGTAAGACCAACTCTTCGAAATCCTCACGATGATCGACGGTGGTGAGCAGATGCCAAACTTGGTAGTCTGTGAGCGCGTTTGCATTCTCAATGTTGACATCCTCCTTAAAGTGAACTCTCATCTATGTTGCATTTGGGTAGACTGGTCTGGCACCTTTGTCCATATTGTTTGCTAACATGCACATCATAGTCTTGAGTGTAACCAGACCAAGAACATACTGATGCATAATGTGTGCACTGATCTCCAAGTCTCTGCTCATGGCTACACACATCAACTCCTCAAATTACATGTTCAGCTCCATTTGGACTTGGTTCTTCAACTTTACTTCAGTGATTGTGCCAATATATGGGATCACGTGTGTGCGTACAATGACATACATGCTTCTAAATACCCATGTATGTGAAGCTTGCAAACCAGTGATAAGCTACAGGAGTTCTTTGTAGTTCTAGATCTGACTCCCAGTGCGTGTCTTCAACTCTACTGCCTTTAGCTTCATCATATTTGGAAAATTAAGTGGGGCTCCTTTGTATCTCATTATCGATGTCTGTATGTAATAATCAATAGTGTGCATATTTGACAAGATGTGTGCTCTCCTAGCACAGTCCCACTCGCAACCGTTAAGATGGACAACTACCTTATGCAAGGTTTTGAATCTGGAATACAACATCTACATGACTGTTTCAAGGGATGATACTTCATCCAGTCTTGCTTTCTTCAACTCTGCTCTAGTGGATGATGTAACCTACTCTCCTTCGTGCTTGGTCGCTTGTAACTCCTTGGCCATGTGCTCATTCTCTACTATCAAGAATTGAACACTAGAGCTGATGGCCTTAGCATATGCTCTAATCACATCAGTCAATGCTATTGGATGCTTGCGCACATCAAATGTGATGACTCATTTTGCAAATTGTGCAGGATATGTGTGGACATCTAATGTAGGTACTCTGCATGATTGCACAACTATGTATTATGGCTCGTTGAAAGATATGTTTTGTATCTTCACTTCCAAATGGTCTTCAAGGATCTCTATGATTTCTTTGGCCTTGCTCTACTTTCAGATTTAGAGCAGCCAGTGGGGTGACCTCTTGATTATGAGGCATAAGGTCTGTATCTTGATCTAACTCTGGTTGCACCACATTTGTATCCATTTGCTCTATAATCTGTTCAATGTCTTGAGCTAAGTCCTGCTCTTGCAACTTCTCACATTATCTTCTCTATGGCAGCTGCTTGGATGATTCTAGAACCTGTATGGGTGTAGTTTCATCAATCTGTGCATGTTGCACCTCATACTATTTATATCCTTTCTTCTCTTCCTTCTCTCTCCCATGCAACTGTTATTCTTCTTAGAGTTGTTTCTTCAACTCTTGCAACTCCTCCTTTTCTTCCTCCATCCTCCATTTATCTCTTTGCCTTTGTGCATTCCTCCTATCGCGTTGTTGTCTCTTAGCCTCAATCTCCAAATCTGCTTTCATCATGAGTGTACCTTCATTGAAATTGTGAATTTGTTATGCCTCTGTGCTATCATAAACCTTTATATTACCTTTGTTGTGTGCAGGTCTGTTACCCTCTATTGTTGCTGATGGTGCTCTCCTAGATGCTACTTTTCACTTCTTCGCTAACCATTCCAAATCTATAGTAACTGGTTCATTTAGCCTAGAGAAGCTATGACAATATCTCCATGGGCCTTCCTTAGCCCAATGACACACCCCATGAATCCATGGAATTTTCACTCTCACATAGTGGTCCTTTACAATGCAATTCGGGTCGTATGGATTGAAACTTTTTGTGTTCAAAGTGAATCTTTTCAACTCTTATGTCTCGGTATCAACAAGCTTGAGATTTCATATCTCGTATAACCCAAGCCATAAATGAAGAGCATGCCAAGATTCCTTCTTCTTCATGCATATTCTAGCTGAAAACCCTGTGGAGGTGTGATATGACACTTCTTGCATGACGAGCTTTTTCACGGCAAACTTTGATCAAACGTTCGTATGCTTCTCTACGATGTACATGCATATGAAGGTGCCAAGGGGTGAAGCGTACCAATCTACATGTCGATCAATGCCTACATCGCTACCTGCGACATGCATCGGTATCAACAAGCTTGAGATTTCATATCTCGTATAACCCAAGCCATAAATGAAGAGCATGCCAACGTTCCTTCTTCTTCATGCATATTCTAGCTAAAAACCTTGTGGAGGTGTGATATGACACTTCTTGCATGACAAGCTTTTTCACGGCAAACTTTGATCAAACGTTCGGATGCTTCTCTACGATGTACATGCATATGAAGGTGCCAAGGGGTGATGCGTACCAATATACATGTCGATCAATGCCTACATCGCTACCTGTGACATGCATGGTGAATCGTACTCAAATATCATTTTGTACGCAAGGGTGAAAAAGTGGTCTAGGAACTATGTGATGACTCCGTAGAAGCTGCATTTGGAAGAAAACCTATGATAAGACTGAAAAATCGTTTCCAGAGGTGTCCATTCCGAGTTCAAACTTGGGAACTATTGGTGGGCACAGATCACATCCAGAATATAAGCAACCATGTATATCTCTACTTGTAAAACTTTGGGCACATTTTGGGCTCGTGTCACTTGATACTTCAACCTAAGAGCTAACATTTTGGACCCATTTCATGGCCTTCCTTTAGTGGCTAGTTGGTCCAACGTACTCACCCAACTTTGCGGGAAGGGCTCTGTGCTCTCTTGGTCATATAAGAAACATGAAAATATGACCAAGTACTAATATTCTTTCTACATTACCTTCATCTTGTAAACTAGATTGGGTGTTGTTCTGAACTTGGCTGGCTCTTTCACCCAAATCTTCAATATATCTTTGGAGTTTCCGTTGCTACATGTGCTGAAGGGTTTCTCCATTGTGATCATCAATTATGGCAAGTGATACATCTCCTAATAGTCCTTCGACCTGAAGGTAGAAATATTTATGCTACTAACACTGCTCAACATTATCGTCGTAGGATCATTTTGTGAGACAATCCAACCTATCATGTTCACACATGGAAATGTAGGATACCTGCATGCAATCCGGTAGAAGCTAGATTGGTGGATGTTGACATCGACCATGCAGTCTTCATCTCTTCCTCAAATGTTCCTGAGAATGTATCATTCATGTAGTTGCATTTCATATTGATGTCTCTATCTATGACTAGCTTGGTGTCTTCGTAAATGGGCAGGCCCATAGACACTTGTTCAATTGCATCTCCAGTTTCACTTCCAACGGTGTCCTTTGACCCTACTCTCTTGGAGACCATTGTACTTGTACTTCTAACAGACAGACAAAGACCTGCTATACCTAAAGACATAGTGCCACTCATCGCAAGCAATATTTCAGTTAAAAATCAAAACAAATTTGAGGATTGACATGTAACACACCTAGACGACTGCTAGTAAAGATTGTGCAATTTTCACTAGGAGGCTAAGAGACTAACTACCAGAACCACGCAAGGCATAATCCATACTATCAGGAGGCTAACTGAATGTTGGAACTGCACAATGCATAGTCCAGCCTGCTAGTTGAGGGCTGAAACTATGCATAATTTGAGTCAGCAAGGACATGAAACTATGCATAATTTTCTCGGATAGCAAGGAACTACCTTACATAATTTCACAATGCAAGCCTAGAGGTAAGTGTTGGCCAGGATTGTGAAATTTCTAGAGGGAAGGTAGAGGCTTCCCTTCTAGAAATGCGCATTTTTGTTCGAGTGAGGCAAGGTCTGGGCCAAGGCATCTAAGAGCTGCCGACAGGCAAATGAAAACGTGAAGAGGTTTGAATGTGTGGTGAGACTAAATGTAACTAAAAGAGAATGATCATGCATGTAAACATTGAATGTAGGATTTATAAAATGGGAATGCATGCATATCTATGAAACGAGTCATTGCGATGAAAACCATTAGTGAAAAATAGTGTCATCCATGTGTCAGGAATGAGATGCAAACAAAAACTGAAATGGTGCTTCTATAAGATAATATACATTAAAATTACAATATGCATTCAACAAAACTAAGAAAATAGCATTCATAGAAAGTGAAATATGAAAAGCAACAAAAGTGCAGAAAATAACATGAAAATAAATATTACTTGTAAATAGCTGAGTTGAATGTGCTGAAGAGTCCTAGATGTGTTATGGGATGTTAGAGTTGTAAGATCAATGTGAGAAATGAGCTCTGGAGTGTCGAATAAACAAGTTTGATGTTTATCATGCACATGCCACAAATCTAGGAAAAAGTGACACTTGGAGGGAAGTTTCTAAAACGATCTTTGCATGTAACCTCCAATTGTTAGCAATAGATCCCTGAAATTTAGGGATGCTTTTTGCATATTTCTTTTTCTATTTTGCGAAAAAGTAGCCCATGCATGTAAATATGGATTACTCAATCCGAGACGTGTGTATTTAGCTGAACAATAAATTGAATGGTATTATTTTAATTGCATATTTAGTATTGTGTATATGTACTATTTAGATATAAATTTATATGTTAATATATGGTCATATTAAATTAAATTTTAATAAATATAAAAAAAAAGATTAAAAAATAAAATGTGTTATGTTTTTTTATTAATTAATTAAATTGATTTTTTTTATTACTATATTTATTTTTATTGAACATAAGAAAAGAACTACAAAACAAAATGGTAAAAAGACATAATTATAAATATCATATAACTATATTATCTTTTATTGCTTGTAGTAGTGAGAAAATTTTATTGTGTGGATTAAGCGGTAATCAAGATGGATTAGGTTTAATATTAAACTTAAAACTTTTTTTTTTCGCATTTCTAAGAACATGTCAATAGTTTTTAAAATAGTCATAGACTATAAAAATGGTTTTGTCACAAAGCACATGCAAGAAAAATGCATAAATTTATCAAATACCAATCAAATTTTAGAAGGACGGTTTTCTCTTCACATTGCTTGAATAAAAAATTTGAATTTGCCAAACTAAATTTTCTTATCATTGTAATAATTATCTAACTATGTTTCATGTAGTTGGACAAATATATTCTTATCTACTACTCAAGAGATAGATTTTCTCTAGTATCATTATAGGAGACATTTAGGATCTTGGTTGAGACTATCATTTCTCTAGATCAAGCAAGTGGGGAAAGTTTTAGGAGGTTCATAATAGTTGAGAAAGAAAATATAAACAATGAGTTGAAAGGAAGTGGAAAAAGGTTAATTTTGTTAAGTTATAGTTTGAAAAGATTAACCTAGTGATGGGAATGTTGTCATAATAGAAAAAAAAACTACTATACAAAGAAAAGACTTTATTGTGAACATTTAATGGAAATGATACAAAACATATCCATGAGGTAATAAATCTTTTGAGATTGGTGCCAATAGCTAGAGTAAGGTCTAATTTTTCAAATATTAGTTTAAGAGTGGATAACAATTATATTCAAGTTTAGGTGAATTAATGAAATCATTAGGTGTGGAAAATGCTATTGAAAAGTAACTAAAAGAAAAAGGTTCTAAAAGGATAGTAAATTTACATAGGTTGGATGTAGTATTTTCCAACAATATATGTTAATAAACATAAAATTTACAAGGTGAATATGTATTGTTAGATTTTTCTAGATGGGATTTTGTGGTTGAAAGTTTAGATAGGAATCAAAAAATTATCCATTTCCTTGAAGAAATCCCTTAATTCTATAAGATCTTATCTTTTTCTATCTTTCTATAGTACTAAACACTCTTCCAATGAATTAGGAAAGGATTTAAAGTTCATAAATGTATATGTTCCCTTCTTGTATAAGAAAAAAAATTGTTCTTTCTTTTAAGAAAGAGCTGTTGAAAAGGAGAAATTTATTATAGATTGGTTACGAAATACAACTAAAGGAAACATGAACTTTGGGTTAAAATATGAAGTATGAACCATGTGTCAAGATTGACAAATTCAAACTTGTCGACTTGGAGCCATTAGAACTATGACCCATATGGAAAACATAATATAATGAATCCTTTTGACATTTTACATTCAACTCACAATGGAGTATAGATTCATATTTAATTGATATAGTATGGAAGTAATGATGAAAACTTTTTGGGGATCGTAAATAATCAATTATGTTTAATTTAAATGACAATATAAAAGAAAAAAAATGATCAAGAGGTTAAGAGGAAATATATATCTTAGGTTTTTTAATTATATTGTAGATGTAATTTCATTCATGATAAGAAAAATACCCTAATAGGATTGGATTCAATTGAGAAATACCTCAGTGGTTGGGAAACAACCAAGTGGAAGTAGAAAAGTAGATTTTTGTATTTTGCCCAACGTTTAGGTGGCTTTACAAGAATATTATTTCTCTAAGATAGTAAGTGGTTTGAGTTCACATTTGGATTGCGTGTGGGTAGCGATAATATAGCTAAATTACTAGCTTCCATGTTGATAGTTAGGTTGGCTATAGATATATGCGTAATAGAGTTGTAGATTCTTACTAGCACAAAATGGTTGATTTACCACTACAATAATACAAACTGTATATATATATATATATATATATATATATATATATATATATATATATATATAATATATATATATATATAATTATATATATATATATATATAAACCAATATTTTATCTTTGTCATCCATAGGCTGCAGTGTTTGAACCTATGCTCTCATACCATTTGTAACGTACCTCCTGAGTCTACCTTGAGAATTGGCTACTAGGCTCCCTCCCTTGCGAATTTTTCTTTCCTTAGAGTTAAGATTTTACCATCATCTCAAGCAATATTTTCATCCCTTGCATGAACAAGTATTATTTCTGTCACTATGCTCATCTTCTTATCAGTTAAACAATATTAAGGTACATAACGAGTAGTACCATATACACCTTGTATGCTTTTCTGAATGGAGGATGGGACTAGTCACGGTATGCAACCCATAACCTTCATTGGTTTATCCCCACCAGCATTAATTAACTTAAGTCTATTGCAGTTTGATTGGCTTTGCATCAGAATCATAGTTTTACAGACATTGTCAAAACTCTTATACAACAGGTAGAATGGCTAAACCAACCTTATTGAGTACACATGCACTAAATAATTTGACCATCATAGACTGTACAGTTAAATACATTACATCATAACTGATATGCGTGAATCTATGTCTCATGCACCAATATACTAGTGTTATCATTGTCCCATTTTCGACAACATAGTCAAAGGAAAAGTGACATATATCTTAGCAAATGAAAACATTCCAATAAGAAAAAGTCATAGCATATGTAATTTAAACCTTAAGTTACTTCATGTCAAGTAATGTAACAAAATTATAAATAATTACTACTTCATGCATAGTTGTTCATCATCAAATAACATATCCATTATTGCCTCAACCCACATACTATGTTCCTCTACTAATTTTTACTTGGGGTACATTAATGTTGCATGTGTCGATATCAAAATATCTCATTAAATCAATTAACATAGGTAATCTATTCATGCATAATGGGGACATGCAATCCATTTGGTTCTTCTCGTGGTGAGGAAACTCAAGAAAATAGACTAACTGAAATTATAACAAAGAGGGGAAGAACCAACATAGATAACATCAAATGCATACGGAACCAACTAGAATGAAAGAAAGAGTGCACATCACTTCGAAAGTAGAGCACCAACACCCAACCATGAATCACCTCTGATTCCCCCTGCGCTGAGGTTCTTTCCATGGATCAACTGCCCCTAATTGATCTACATAATGGGTGTTTAATACCCTTTTTCATGATATGGTTCCCATTAGTGACATCCCACTTTTATGGATTTTTCATGCATTTTCCTAGGCCTTTTTGGAAAATCTCCCCTTTACCCCCCGCAAGTCTTTTCCTCATAAAATCTTGCCTTTATCTCCCTCAAAGATTTTCTTTATTTTTTTTTATTTTTTTTAATTTTTAATTTTTAAATTTTTTTTACTTTTACTTATTATTTTATTTTTATTTATTTTATTTATTTATTATTTTATTTATTATTTATTTTATTTTATTTATTTTTTATTTTATTTTTCTTTTATTTTATTTTATTTTTATTTTTATTTTTTTTTTTTTTTATTTTTTATTTTTTCTTTTATTTTTATTTTTTATTTTATTTTTAATTTTAATTTTTATTTTTAATTTATTATTATTTATTTTATTTTATTTTATTTATTTTATTTTATTTTATTTTATTTTTTATTTTATTTATTTATTTATTTATTTATTTATTTATTATTTATTTATTTATTTTTTTCTTTTTTCTTTTCTTTCTTTTTCTTTTTTCTTTTTTTTTTTTCTTTTTTCTTTTCTTTTTCTTTTTTTTTTTTTTTTTTTTTTTTTTCTTTTTTTATTAATTTTTTTTTTTTTTCTTGATGGATATTTATTTCCAGTCCATGTGATGGATATTTATCTCCAATCCATCTAGCTTATCTAGAATCACATCAAGAAGCTTTATCATGAAAGATTTATTCGTATCCCATTCCTCAATGGGATTTGGCAGGAATCTCATCTCTTGGTGTCTCACTTCTCCAAGTGATTTATTTATTAATTTATTTAATAATATATTTTCTTTCGATATTACATATCACACCTAGCTTTTCTCAGCTTAAATTTGTAAAATTTGACACATAAGCGAGGGGTGTTACATGGAGACTGGGTTACTATTAATCTTTTTCAAGTGGATTGAAGATCCATTTCAGCCGCAAATGACATAAACATGCATCCAATTCACTAAGAAAATGATATTAAGGGAGGAAAAAACTCTACAAGTAATTTATGATGCTTAGCATTATATGCAAATCATTTATTTCTCAACATTTCAGATGAGTTAACTTTTTACGTATATCCATCAACTCTTACCAATGCCTCATGTTTCATTTTTGTCTCGTGTTATTTATTTTTATTATATGCTTGTAGATTCATTTCCTAATATTTAGTTGTATTATATGGTTCCAGATTCATTTCCTTAGTGCAAAAACTTTACTTGAGTCCATGTCAATTGAAAATAATATTTTTTCAAAATCGAGTGAACTCACAAAGCTATATTATGTCGCTTTGTACTATTTCAGTGTCATTCAATTCACATAAAATAGTTTAATCAATAACATTTCTTGTGTTATATAAGATATTGTTGTTTATTAGTCCTTGCCTCGTTAGGCACTATAACATTTGTTTTATTGTCAAGTTCTATTGACGATGGATTATTTGGTTTTGATGTTGCAAAATTTAGCCAAATTTTTGGGAAAATGCTTACTATTTTTATTTTTTCATAAATTCAAAACCAATTATTGAATTTTTAATAACGTTATTTCTAATTTTCAATTGGCTAAGGAATATTTGATGAGACATAATTGTCCTGGTGAAAAGTGTTTTATTTTCCATTTTTTGCAATACGTGACAATTCATTTTAAAATTAAAATAAAATTAATTTTGTGAACCGTCGTTCCATTGGTGAGTACTCTAACATTGTCACCATTATATTAACGCTCTCCTCAATGATGAAAAAATTAATGCACTTCTTTTAGCACTCAGGTCAATGATAAGGGAAATGATGTCGTTGTAGCTTGTTTGCATAGGCCTGAGGAGGCAGGTGGGGCGATAGAGGGGAGGGCAAGGGCTTGAACAATGTCAAATTAATATTATTATCTGCGATAGAGTTGGGGTTATTTTCATAATAAGTTTTGTTATATTGATGAATGATGCGATAATTTGTATGGTTTCGTTGTGCGGGAGTGTATCTATTGGAGAACTGGCCTTTGTATTTTTAAATTATTATTTAGGAATGTTTCTTCCAAGTACAAAAAATAGTTGTACGAAGGTATTTATGCAATGTTAGTTGTTGATGCATTTGTAGCACACTATTATGTTAATTCTATGTTCAACGATGTGAAAATTCATGCAGTTGCATGTTTTTAAATAGGTCTCTGGGGGTGGGGGGTCTTGGGGGTAGGGTTGGACAAATGTCAAACCAATATTATTATGTTTGATTATGTGTAGTATAAAGTATGTGGAGGAGAGATAAAGTCCTTTGGATAGTGATTATTGTTCTCATTGTGCAGATTGTATACTGTGTGGAGGACAAAGTATGTGTAGGAGATTTGGGGTGTTTTTCATAGACGAGGGTGGTAAAAGAATGCAACTTCAATTCCTATGAAGAAAAAGTGTTGTGTGGTAAAATTAACGTGTGGAAGGCTTTGTATTTTTTAATTCTTATTCAACAACATTTTTTGGAAGTATGGAAGTAGATGTATGAAGGGAGTTGTGCAAAACTACATGTTCGGAGGTATCGTGTGTGGAGTTTGGAATGTCAATAAAGGGAATTATTGAGTGTGGAAGTAGTTGTGGGGATGAAGTTGTGTGAAGTTTATTGTGCATGTGAGGATGTTATGCTAAAGTTTTGTTCAAAGTTTACTAAGATAATGAATATACAAATATTTTTTTAATTATTATTTAAGGACATATTTTAAAACACATAATCATTAACTAATACTAGTTTCGAAGCTAGCTATTCATAGGTTTCAAGTGTGAAGTTATGAATTTCAATTAAGGACATTATTGAGGTTTCTATTAGTTGTATAGACAAATTTGTGCAGAATTTGTTGTGCATGTGTAGATGTTATGCAAATTTTAGTGCAAAGTTCACTAAGATAACAAATATATAAATCTCCTTTTTATTTCTTATTTAGGGATGTATTTCACAAACTACCTTAAGTATACGTTTTCTTTATTGATCGATTACTATGTAGGTACAAATTGCTATGTTTCTACTTCCATATCCATCTCTATCACATGTTCCACACATTGTCTATTCACACAAGAAATGTCGTGTTTTCTCATATATGCATTTGGGTTATGTTCAAAGTGTATGAAAAACATGTTTCTAGATTTGATGTTTCCGTTATTATGTGGTTTTTTGAATGCATGAGTAGATATATACTCGATGAATTAAATGTTGAGATCACGTGTAATTATCTATAGTTATTTTCTCTATTAATCAAAGGATAGACATTGAAACGATGAAAAATCTAGATGGCGATTTTATCTTTGCAGCGTGTTTTAGATGCAAAATAGTGGGAGGTGGTTATTTCTAGCGAAACGAGACTACAAATATTTTAAATAGATAGTATAGTAAAGGTAAAAGCACTATTTGTAGTGATAGACAAAACACTAGGGCATGTAGTGTTTTCTCTTTGCAAATTTTGTTTAAGAGCTTGGATTATTTTATGAGTTTTTGATCCCTTATATAAACTATTATCTATGGGATACAAAAGTTGTACAATATTGCAAGATTCTGTATTTATTTTGCTATTTTCTTTTGGCAACTGTGCATGTTTTTGGTTCATGAAGATTCTCTCTATAATAATCTACAATATTTTGTAAACTTTGGTTTATTTTATAATAGTGTGAGAAATGATTATGTCAAGTTATTCGTAAATAAAATTTGGTTTGTTTTTACAAAGTAGTAGGGAGTATTAGTGAAGTTAATTCACCATAAAAGGTATAAAAAAATTGTGGGGTATTATTAATAATTTTACGCGTTTTAACTTTTAGTAATTATATTTTTTACAATTTTAAAAAACAAAGAGTTTAAGATAAAATGTGTTTGTGTGAAATAAGGTCTACACTGCATCGTAAATGCATTTGAAATTTTGAAAAAATATAGATATTCCATGTTATTCATAAATCATATTTGGTTTAGTTTTACAAAGCATCATGACCAGCTTTCAAGTCTATTTTTCATATAGAGTAGTTGAATATAAGTTAAAAAATCACTCAGAGAGTTACTTTTTGTTGGAATCCTATGATTTTATTCAACGCCATCAAAAAATCCTTGGATACCCAAAATCTTGAAGCCTGATAGTTGTAACTCAAATTTCCCAAAATTTTATGCAGGATTTAATCAAAAATCATGGAGGAATTTCCATTATTTCCGTTCTAATTTTTGGTATCCGAAGACTACTCTATGCAGATATCAAAATTCTCTATGGGATTGGATTAGAAAATTTTGAAGAAATCAAATACTAAAATTGATTGAATCACATTTTTTTTATTTTGAATCATGACACTTGTTACCAGAATATTTAAAATAAATTCTTATTAGAGTGCAACGTTATCAATATCCTTTTGAGTCTTCAAAATTGACTGGAAAAGAAAGGAATTTTAGACATGTTGCTGAAAAATATGAGAGTGAATTTTTATAATTCAAAGTAAGAATTTTTCATTTTCATCATCTTGGATGTCAATGAGATATGTTAGCAAAAAACATAATGAAAAACAAACATTAAAAGAAAAATTAATTGGTTTCCAGCGATTTTTGGTGCTCTGGGAAAAATTTCCGATGGGGATTTTGATCGTGTTGAATCCATTTAAGCTATTATGAAAAATGATCGGGTGAAACCATAATTTTTGGCCGCGTAGATGAACTTACTAGTTATACCAAATTTTTGTTTCTTAGGGAACACATATCAATGATCTTGAAGTGAGAGAAAAGTGTGTAGTAAAGGCATGGGGTGCCTTTGGAATTTTGAAAAAATATCTTATTACTATCCGTAAAACTTGGTTTTTCTATATTTGATTGCTATTTACTTAGAGCATCGTTTGTGACGTTTTTTTTCACATGATTGATAGTAAAATTAATTATTTGTTGAAAAAACATGGAGTTGTATATTGGAATGAGATTTGAATAAGTTATCTAGTGACAAAGAATTTTTTGTTTCTTTGTTGCAAATGAATACTAGGCTATAGGTGATGGAAATAGGTTGCTTCTAGTGATGGTTAACTTTCTTGTTAAGATCGATGATAAATGTGACTAGGACAGAACTTATGAGGGATATGTGTTTCTGTCAATGGAAGAAAAAACAAATGACAATATTTTGAGCACAAGATTAGTGAATGTTGGTAGTGTTTTGAAGGTCGTCAATTTCATAGAAATTTTTAATCTTTGTGTAGACAATTTTCATTTCAAAAAGAGGTAAATTAATCTAGGAGTGATAAAGGTTTCTTTGAATCCTAATGTATTCAATTTTTTATTCAAATTTCCAGTTTTGAACAAGCATTTAGAGTTATCCATTGCATATAGTTTCCCAGAGGTAGAAGGGTGCAAAATTGATATTGTGCGGGAGTTCATTTCTACAATTTCTAAGGTTCCTCCTGATCTTGCTCTTATATATATTTCCTATTTTAGGCAATTATTTAGGGATTTTTGTTGGGTTTTTTCTAATGTAGAAGTGCTAAAAAGTATATCACATGTTCCAAAATAATTTTCTTTGTGCTTTATGAGACATACAAAAATAGTTGTATATTTGATTGGCTTTGTTTCATTTCAAATGAATTCACTTTTTAGTTACATAGATTACCCAACAATAATGGGTTCTTTATGATATCATCTATGATAACCCTTCTCATGTCAAGCGATGTGTTTGACAGGTTGCTATGTAATCTTATATTCAAGTTTCCCAAGGAATTAATGCAGTTTTGGTAGCCTATATTGTGGAAGCATGGAGTTTCTTTAGATTTTTTCGTAACTAAGGATGTGTTTGTGAGACAAGTGTATAACATGGTAACTGGATAAGAACCTACTTGAATATCTTCAAAGTTTGAGGCTTTCTTACTTTGCAAGGGTGAATTTGAGCAAGGAGAAATCAATACGGTTATATGAAAGGAGGTCTTGACGAAAAAGGTTGATAGAGTAATTATTGTTCATAACTTATTCATTTATCTTCCCATGATATTTAATGTTAAGATTTGGAACATTAAGAAGATGAATGATCTATAAATTTTAAATATGGATTAATTATATGGAATCTCACAACATATGAAATAAGGATTGGAAAATAGAGATATGGAATGTTATAGATCCAAAAATCACTCTTGTGGTTTGTGATGTTTCACTCATGGCCTAGGGTAAACCCTTCTTCCAGACCTGGTCCCAAATTTAAAAAACAATGTTTTATTCTCTATACGAGACATTGCCCTGAGCTAAACACGTGTATACGCGGGTTTGTGTATACCCAACCCACGTATATGTCTTAAAACACTTAAAAAAATATAAATATCCTTAATTTCGGGCAGAGATCACTGGTTTTACCTGTTGATTACCTGTTAGTGCCCATGGTCCAAATGTTCCCAATGAATTCCCAACTAAAAAACTACTTTGGGAGAAGTATAAAAAGGCTTCAATGGGAAGGCCAAAGGGAGGAGAGAAGAGAGAGAAGGATTATTATGTTGAGATTTCCCTGACCAGGTCTAAAGATCCTAGTGCCTCCTACACTTCCCCCATTATACAGGAATCCCTTGTTTCCTTGTGTGTGTTGATGTTTTCATACTACTTGAGATATCATGGAATAAGTCATGGAAGGAGTTTGTTAAAGGCCTCAGACTGGACGAATTCGGGAGATATTTCTGCTTGGAGCCTGCGAAAGGATGAATCAAGTGAAATTATTCTTTTCTATACTTTATTTGTCTATAATAAAAGAAACACATGTCTTTGTTCCTGATATAGATCTTCTTCATGTTTATGATATTCATGTTATGATTCATATGTCAACGATTGTTTAATTGCATAACTAACTACCTCTCCTTATAATATGAAGATGGTTTCTTTGTGATGTTTAGTCCATATACTACTGTACTTTCTTGAATTGATTTTTTTGCAGGTCAAAGGAGCAAAAGGAACTCCAAGAAGGGTTTGGACCTTGGAAGGATCTTCTCAAACGTAGGACCTCACGTATGCCCCCTATCGTAGAGTTTGCTTATAGTAGCATTATGGTTGTATGGAATGTGTGCTTCTTTGTATAGATAACCTCCAGTCTGCTAGGGTATCCACCCAAGACCCTAGGGGAGTTTATCCCACAACAGGGAACAAAGGAAGCTTCCTTCAAAGTGTCATGGAAAACTAATGAACAATGCACTCAACATTACTCCACCCATGCATCCAATCTAGAAGTAGCTTAGTTCATAAGGAAGCTAAAATGGGGATCTAGAAATTATAAGGATAAGTCACCCCTTACATTTTTTCAATTAAATCTTATTTTTACTCAAATGTGTGAAACTTAGTTGACTCTATGTATAGAATTCTTTGATGTAAGTTTACTTATATAAATTTTCTTTCTAGTTCACATGATTCATGTGTATGGAATTTTTATTCATTGATTAAGCTTATAAATTCATATAATTGTTTCGTTAATATTGACTATACATTAATATTTTACAGTGACATTATACAAATTTATTGAATTTATAAATTATTTGTGTAATATAATTTATATTAAATAATGAATAATTGATAACACATAATTATTTGGATCTAAAACTTTGATTTATGATTTCTCATTCATGGATGTTGATAATATTCTTCAATTTAGTATCACCTTAATATGGCATAGTCTTGGATGACGAGGTTCAAATGAGGAAGGACTTAGAGTCTCACCCACAACAAGAAAGGTAACACCTCGCCTAGTATCCATCTCTAGCCTGTTTGTTGAGCATACAGTGTTTGCATATTGGGTAGTGCTTTAAAGTCCACTGAGAATATGCTCTTCATCATATACCATAATCTTCAAATGATCCCGACAAAATAACTAGCTTGCATAAATTTATATCATTTTTGGGTTTCCTCTCCCTCTCATTCTACCTCCCTCTCTTCATCTTCTCTTGCCTCCTGCTATCCCTTTTATTTTTCCTTTTCCTTTTCCCCTAAAAAAATAAAATAAATATGCAAATAAATTAACCAAAATATATATGATTAAAATAAAAGATTATTAATAAATATAATAATAGTAAAAGACTAATCTAGTAATAATTATGTTAAATAGTAATAATGATATAAATTACTATTATTCTAATTTTCTTTTAATAAACTGGTATTAACTACTTATTTAGTGCTCCATAATTGAATTAATGTTGATGTAGGAGAATCCATATATCTATCTATCTATCTATCTATCTATATATATATATATATATATATATATAATTCAAAATGTAATTTAATAAGTCTAGGAAGTCTCTAAAATTCAGATTATGTAAATAACTATAAATAAATATAATAAAAAAAGAAAAAAATAAAATGAAAAAATATATTTTCCTTAAGAGAAAAATATGACGATATTTTGTAAACTTCTTCCAAAATTCTACAAGAAGAATAACCTCTTGATAAATTTAGATCCCTTCTTCTCTAAGTATAAATATAAATGTAAAGTAATTGTTGGGCAAAGTAGGAAGGGGCAAAGTTCCCAAATTCCTTCATGAATAATTTTTTTGTTGTTGCCACATTATTTAGTTTTGTTCCTTGTGTAGTTTCTATTGTGGAACTTTGTTGTCATAAGAATAATGTAAATAAACAACAATTAATAACCCATTAAAATAATTCATATATTATCAATCAATGTCAATTAGTACTTGATGAAACTAGTAAATACATTACAAAATGAGAAATTTAATCAATGAATAAATGAATGAGAAAACTAGTACAAAAAATTAATCACATTATAAATGACTAAAAATTAATGAATATTGGTTATATACCCCAAAAAAGTAATTTATATACATGTTTTATCTCTTTTAATTCATAAATCAACTAATTTGTATTTGTGAGGAATTGCAACTCTATTACAAATCTATCTAAATTCAAGCCAATCAAAATAGTGAAAGATAGTAATTTGGTTGTATTATTGCTATCCCTACACAATACACATTTTATTTCAAACCAATTACTATCTAAGAGAAATTACATTCTTGTAATGCCACTTAAATTTTGGCCTAACCATACAACTCTACTTTCCTACCTCCACTTGGCCTCATCCCAATCAATGAAGTAATTCTCAATTAAAAATAATTCTCTTAGGGTGTGTTTCTTGTCATGAATGAAACTGACATATACATTAGAATGAAAAACCTAAAATATATAGTCTTAAACATTTTTTTACTATCTTTGTGAGTATATTAAACTGATCATAACCTCTCTACGGTTTATTTTTATTGCTATTTTATATTTTCATTTAACTTGAACACAACTTATTTTTCACCATCCTCATTAAATATTCATCATTACCTCTAGAATATATCAATTAAATTTGAATCTATAAGCCAATTAAACTTCAAATTAAAAGTCACGAGGAGTTGTGATATGATTTTTTTCCATATGGCCAGTCATTGTTCTAATGCCTCCAAATCAACAAGTTTGATGTCATTAAATAATGAATCGATACAAGTGAGGATGGTTTTAGATACAGGAGGAATGAACTGTTATAGAGTTTTGTGAACCCAACGTTTCGGACTGCCAAGTGAGTCCATCATCAGGGGATGCAACAATAGATGTTCAATCTTTCAAGATGTTCCATACTTCCTATAATACTCCAAAGTTAATGTTTACTTAAATTGGAGCTGATAACCCGATCTACAATAACAATTCTCATTTTCACCACCTCTTGTTGTAAAAGAAGACTCGAAATTCTTCTTTTACAAGGTGGGCCTATATACATTTCTAAAATTGATATCCTTTCCTAATTCATTGGAAGAGTGTTTCATATTATAGAAGATGACATAAGAGAATATTTTATATATTTAAGGGAATTCTTCAAGGAAATTGGTAATCCCTTAACTTCCTAACTAAATTTTAAACCACAAAATCCCAACTAAAAAAAGCTAACAAAATTCCCCCTGACTTAAACTTTATTAACACATTTTCTTAGAAAATAATGCATCAAACCTAGATATATTTACTCTCCTTCTAGAGAATTTTTATTGTAGGTACCTTTTAGTACCATTTTTCACACCTATTGATTTCACTATATCGCCCAAACTTGAAACTAATGACTAACCACTCTAAAGCTAATATTTGAAAAATTAAAAGCTACCCTAGCTATTGACACCAATTTAAAAATGTCTTCTGGGTCATGGATATGATTATATCCTTTTTCCGTAAGATATTCCCACTATAGTGCATTTCTTGGTATAGTAATTTTTGTCCCATTATGACATCTTTACCCCAACATTACCTTCAACTTTTTAAATTATAACTTAACAAAATTCAATTTCTGCCACTCTCTTTCGACTCATTCCTAACATTTTCTTTATTGACCTTTCTAAATCCCCAAAAGTTTCTCTCTAGATATGATCCACAGAAACCATAGTCTCAACCAAACCCCTAGATATCTCATATAATAAGAGGGGAGAGCAATCTATCTCTTAAGTAGTAGATAACCACATATTTGGTCAAATACAAGAAACCCAGTTAACCAGTTATTAGAATGATAAGGAAGACCTAATTTTTCAAATCCCAATTTTTTTATTCAATCAATGTAAAGGTTAAAACTTCCTAATGAAGGTTGAGGAATGTTTGATGGCTTTATGTAATGTTCTTGGATGTGTTTGTGAAAAAATGATGTTTATAGTCTAAGACTATTTTAGAAGCTACTAATATGTGGCTAGACATGGGAGAAGAGATAACCTTCAGTTTAGTATTAACCTTCATCCTTCTTGATTAACACTTAATCTATACCACACTTATTTTCCCAGTACAAGAAACTAGGGAAATTCTTAAGCATGAAAATATACCGTAAAGTTTAGAAACCTTAGCGAATATTACTAGTCCTTAAGATACAAACTATAAAATGTTCAATAATAATGTTGTGGTAATATTCAAAATCATAATTATTTTGTATAGTACCTATAATATTTTGGATATTTTGAAGATAAAATGATTTTATGCTATAAAATTTGGACAATTTGCTTTTACAAAAAAAGGTAAATTAGTCAATCATTTTTCAAAAAGGTATAAAAAAATAGCTCACTTGCCCATTAACTCCTAAAATTTTCCCTACTAGAAATAACACTAAAAAATAATATAACTATAGGAAAATTTCTAATATCATGTCTTTTTACCTTTTTTTCTCTTCACCCTTTTAAGGACTCTTTCTTTTTTACTAATTCATAATAATATTCAATTATTATTTAATAATAATAAATTAAATTATCATTAATTTTTAAATATTTTTATATTTCTTATATTAAGATATAAATTGATACCAAAGGACCACATAAGCATGAAAATAAATATACCATTAAACTAATAGCACAATAAAATCGAACTAACACCTTTCACCTCATTGCTGGGCCGAGTAAAAATTATATTAATCACATTTGTGATAGTGTAGGTTAGAAAAAAACATATTATCGAGTAATTAATTAATTTTATTGTTCAATTAATTCATTAACTAGTAATTACACCATATGTTGCAAAGGGAATTCTCGAGCGTAGAAAAATGTAGTGTAGAGAAGTGTAGCATAGAAGATAGAAGTAAAATTTTTATGCAATTTTATTTATTTTATTTTCACTGCATTTTATTTTTTTATAGAAATTTTTTGTTTTTATCTAAAGTTTAGTTTATAAGAAAAATGTCATAGACATACTTCATTAATAAATTGTTATTGGTCAAAAAAGTTTTATGGTCACATTGTGTTAAGGTTTGATGAAAGTTTGAATATTATTTTATACCTATTTTTATTTTCTGTTTATCTTTAATATATTAATTTTTTAAATATATAATTTTTCCATTTTTTTTTGTAAATTTTCTTGGAATAGATAATTTTTGAAAAAATTACAAAATTATATTTTTAATATACTTTATCAATTGCCTTTTTACTAATTATATTTATTTGGAATATTTCACATCTTAACCAATTATTTTTATTTAGAATATTTCACAAGTTTATCCAAAATATTAAAATATGATATACTTTTTCTTAACTTATTTTTCTTTGGAATATTTCATAACATAATCAAAATAGTTAAAATATGATACTACTTTTTCTCAACTTGATACGAACCAATGCATCAATCAAAAAATAACTCCGACTTATTCACTTAAAAAATGTAGCCTTTGTATATTGAACATAACTTTAATATAACTCCAACTTATTCACTTAAAAAATGTAGCCTTTGTATATTGAACATAACTTTAATATTTAGAAATAAAATAAAGGATAGGATTAAAAT
>APFE030823334.1:53758-79942 GCA_000404065.3 Pinus taeda | reverse complement strand
AAGAATAATATTTACTTTCATAATAGTACACTATATATATTTGTTATACCATTGTTAATTTAATATAGTTAATAAACATAAGATTATGATTATTTGTATAATAAAAAATATAAAAAGTTTGACTTTTATATTTAAGCCTAAAATATAACATTAAAACTATGTTGATTTTTCCATTAAGAAATTTACGTAGTTTGTATTTTAAGGACTTCAGAAGCCACAATGATAACGTATTGGTAATTTGAAAACCTTTAAAATCATCAATAACCATGAGGCCTTTTAACATCACTAACCATGGAGCGAGTAATAAGAAATTAGAATCTTGTCTCGATAATGGACAATTTTGAATAGTTGATATTTTTGACAGAGTTATATCATTGGTACTTTCTAGATGTCCAAGCAAGTTAGTGTGCAATAAAATATATTAGAAATTTGTTGTCTTTTCCATGGTCAGATTGGTATGCTTGGTACATTGACAAAGTTATATAGTTGGTACTTTGAAGACTTCTCAGACAATCTTTTTATGTATGAATGAAGAAAATAATCTTACAAAATGAAAATGTGTTATGTATTCCATTGACAAATTTATATAGTTGGTATAATGAAAATCTATTAGTATGAAATAAGCATGAACATGGCCTTATGTTTCTATCTTCTAAAACTTTTAAATGCTTTTCCAGTCTTGTTGTAGTTACAAAAGCACTAGTGTTGTAGGTATATTTCCTATGAAAAACATTCAAAATACATATTAATTTACAAAGCTTTGTCGAAACTTTGTTGTTGCAAATTTGTCTCTGGATTGATAGAAGCTTGTTCTACTTCTATTGGATACTTAGACTAGTGCTAAATATACTCCTCTTTGTCTTTCTTCTTTGTGAAGTCTGAAAGAGGTTGTTTTCTTATATGTTGAATAAAACACCTTAACCTATGATGTTGAAGGTTGAACTTAGGGGACAATGGAAGAATACGTAACCCCATATTTTTTCTTTCAAAATTCTTTGAGACAAATCAGAGGCTTCATTGACCAAACCATTTGCATTGCCATTGTTCTCCCCTAGGACATGAAAGAATAGATTTTGGCTAACTTTTGAGTGAGCTTTGTGATTGTTCTAGATTCTAGAGGCAACCTCGGATTGCTATGAGACTAGTGCCTAGAATATCTAGATTTTGAGTGTCTCTAATAGTTCTTCAAAGAATAGACACATTGAATATACCTTCCTAGTGTGTGTGTGTGTGTGTGTGTGTGTGTGTGTGTGTGTGTATATATATCATAAGAAACATTTGTTTGGATCATTCATCAAAGAAAACATAACCCATATAGTTATTGGTACATTTTCATACATATGTGACATCCAAAAACATTTATGATAAATCATGAACGTCAAGCCTCTCAAGGATTTAGAGTTCAATTACTTTAGTAGAGTTATGAAAGCAGATAAAAGAGAAAGGATAACTCATCACATAAAGCTCAAGATATCAAGAATTTTACATTCTTTCTAAGTTAGGAAAGACATAATGGATTACTAAAGAAATATATGTGATGACTCAGGGAGCACAATTAAAGAGTTAGTTTCGAAGATTAATACAGGAATTGGCATTAATATCTCAATTCAAATGAATCTGTAAGAACACATGAAACATTTTTGGTAGGTACATGACATGAAATCGGAGATGAATATGTACATAATGGAATTTAAATAAAGAGAAAGCATATCGTAATATTGGAATGAAGGAATCACCACGATTTCATTAATATTATAAAAGATACATCCTCAAAGCCATAGAAACTATCTCAAAAATAACATAGAGTTTCTTTCATCAAATTATGAATGTCTCTTCCATTTTTAGGAATGTATATATACCAAAAGCCTCTAAAGCATAGGTTGTTAAAAATATATTCCTTCTTGATCTTTGTCATCATTACAAAAATCACAAATCAAAATTAGAGCATGCGTAATGGCACAACCCCTTTTAACGATAATGGAATGTCTTATTAAAAGCATAACAAACATAAGGTAGAAATAATGAAAAAGAAAAATTAAAGGCCATAACTGGTGTAGTAAACATGATATTCATGGACAACAAGATGACATGGATGCTTGGTGTGAAGTTGTAGAACCCCGTGGGTGAACCATTTGAAGCATGGGAGGGTTGGAAAATTTCTCACATCACCACCAAATGGCTGGAGGATGAGGTAGAATAGGGTTGAATTGTCGATAGTGGAGTCGCAGATGATCACCCTTGCATAATCTAGTTTGCACTAAGAGATACCTTTAACCATATCTAGAAAGTCAAATTCCTTCTCCAAGAAGTTTGTTATGGTTGTTCCTTTAAGGACTGTCATTTTCTTAGGAGTTGCAAATGTACTTCTCTTAATCTAACTCATTTTCTAGTTATACACCTCCTATGTGAAAAATTCTCCATTTACTTCCCACTAGTTAGGTCCCTGCCTTGAGAAGCTGATTAAAATTGACATCAAAGGTTGACACCTCTTTTTCTTGCTCTACAAGACTTTGTTTCACGTTAGCCCTGGATTCCTCTTTCAACATAACCTTGGAAATATCAACTATTATTTCCATTCTATTAGATATGTCAAGTGGCCTTAACTCCCCGATTATTCTCTCAGTCAAAAACAAAATATACTTATTAGCATATTAGGAATTATTAATACTTGATTTCTTGTCATTTTGGGAGAAGGGGAATATTCATTGTAGAGTTTCTTTTGATCATGTATCAGAGCTACTTTCTCCTATCATTGATTAACCTCCTAGATGATCTTGTCCCATACACCCGCCTAGCTTCTATGAGGGCCACATTTCCTTTTATTTTGATCTTCAACTCCATCTCTTGAGCTGCACTCCATAATAATTTTGTGAGCTTGTCGATGTTTGCATTTGTAGATTAGAGTTGTTTTTCTTTCTGTGTCACCTACATTTTAACTGCATCCAACTCCCTTTAAACTCTCACCAACTTGTCCTCAAAAAGTTTCAACTCTCTTAATGCCTTAGTTAGGTGATCGGTGGGGTTTTGAGATTCATCGAGGATGAGCATAGTACAAACATAAGAATCGATATGGTTTTGTAAATTGTCCACTATTCGTTCCAAGACAACAACTCTCTCTCTGATTTCATTTAATTGTTGCATTATCACCTCATTTTTCTTTTCACTTTGGATTAGCTCAAGGGTTTGAATATGCTCACAGCCAAGGATATTTAGCTATCATCTCAACTCCAAATTATTCCTCTTGGTTTTCTTTACTATTGTTGCCACTACTACGTCATCTTCAAGTTCTAGTCTAATTTTCATTATCAAATCTTTATAATATTCCTTATATTTAAAAAAAGCATGAGACTTGAATTTCTCAACCTTTATATTCTCAGCAATTTTGTCTATATAGACTTGAGCCAGATCAATAGTCATCTAGTTCTTGTTGATGTCATTGTATACCATTTCTCCCACTTGCCTATGTAGGTTGACTTTCTCTGCTAGAGGGACACTGGTCAAATCTAGAGACACGTCTAGATCCTAAACTGGGAACCCAAAGGTAGAGTTCTGATAGATGGGTGCCTTAACCTAATTTTCATCTCCTCTCTATAGATCCATTGCATGTAATATCTAACTATGTTGAGGGGAAACTTTTGAGGTCATTTCTTGATGCAAATTCTCCTTTTCCCTCTTATTTCTTACTTAGATGTTCCTGGCCCATGACCAACCTATTCCTACTACACAAAGACTCTCCTCAAACTCTGGGATGGTTACCTTAGTTGTGGATGTTTTTGAGGCCACTGGAGGTATATCCAAATTAACATGGAAGCTTGGGTTCTTAGATACTTTCTTTTAGAGCTGGATGCCTAGTTCTTCCTCTTCCTGTTCTTGCTCTTGTTCCTTCCATTGACTTTTGGCCCTTTTATGAGTTAGTCCTTCTTCCATGTTAGTTGCCCCTAAACTTTCAGCAAACCTTTTTTATGTGTTGTCTATGTTGACTGGGGACTCGATCTCCATGCTTGTATTAAGAGGCGAGGAATGAAAGTTAGCTTTGCATTCGACCTCAAGCTTAGGATCATGCACATAATTTGAGGGTTTAATATTTTCACTTCTCCGAGTGAGGAAACCTCAGGGATCATAATATCATATTTTTCCTTTCTCAGATTCATGGCTTCGAGCATGGCCTCAACCATTCTAAAGGCTTTCCCCATGTTTATCACAAAAATACCTACCAGTTGTCCCCTTTTAAAGATGTAACCTTTCTTATCTAGTAGAAAGTGGAGCAGGTCAACACTGAGGATTTTCCTAATGAACTTGAGGGTGAACACCCTCATTGGCAGAAACATTGGAAAATGATAAGGAGCAATTTCTTACCCATAAACCCAAATCTCTGTATAGTCGTCATAGAGGTACCAGTCTCCAATGGAGACTTGCTCATGGAGTTGGATAAGTTATTTTTTCCAGGGAAGATTCTGGGGGGTGGGACTCCATGAATGATTTGGTAGGGAATACTCATGAAGGATGATAGGAATTCAGAATATCCTCCCAAACTAGGCCTCTTTCTTATGGGGATATTCTGTTCAAAGACTAAATTTCTCTCTTTATCGGGGGTAAACATATCTAGGTTAAGACATTGGAATTCTTTAATATGGGTATAGAGAAACAAGTAAAATAATAGTGAGTAGTAGCATAAGTAATAGGAGACTTTGTGATAGCTGAATTGGAAGTGAATGGAGGTTGAGGGTTATTCTAGGATGTTTAGCTGACATCCAAGCTGCTGACCCGAGAGCCACCTTGCTTAATTGCATGGTGATGTGTTCACCCAAAAGAATAGTGATAGTGGCTAAGACTAGCTGAAGAAAATGTTTAAAAAGAGATAATGGGAGTTGAATTTTTGAAGGCAGTGTTTTGGCCTCAAGAGCGAGAATTTTATCTAGGAAGGCTTATTGTTCTTTTGCTAGGATTGCAGCAAAATTCCCATCAAGGGTTGGAGCAGTAAAGGTGCACATAGAGGGAGATGTGAGAAAATTGAGAGCTTTCTAAATTAAAAGAGGGCTTATCTCAAGGATTACCATTCCTGAAGGAGAAACAAAATGATTTTTTAACTTTGGTAAGAATCCGCCAACCAAGTTATGAATTTAGGGAGGTGATGAACTGGGGGAGAAATTTGATAGTCTAACCCAAAATCCACAACCCTAAACCAGTCTTCGTTCTTCACATGGTCTAAGAATATCTCATAACGAAGGTTAGTAAGAGAAAATGTGCAAACAAGGTTAGCAATATGGGATTTAGTGTCTGTTAAAAGACTAACACTGGTGCTTTTGACATCATGAGTGTTGGGTGTTACAAGCACTGTGTGCTTCATCCCTTCAAATAAAACAAAAGAAAGTAAACAACGAGTTTGTGATGTCGAGTTACATGGAGCCTACAGGGGAATGAAAGTGACTTGGTAAGGAACCTGTTACCTTCGGCAGAGTGTACAGAGGTCTATTGTGCTATTCTCTAGGTGAGAGGTTCTTTAACCTGGTTAAATAATCATTGTCAATTGATAACATTAGGGCTTTAGGTATTTTATGCAGAGACAAGGATGTGTGCCAAGTTGGTGGGAGATGATGGCATGAGGGGAAGACATATGACTATTGTTGGTTGGTTCGGGAGTACAAGGGATAAATTCATACAAGCAAGCAGTTTTACGTTTCACCACTTACTCATACTTTACCATCATACCTTATACCTATATCTTGGAGTAGTGAGTGGGAGGAGAACACTTATTGGTTCATCCCTACCTTATGATAGAGTGTGACATCGAGTGGAGGAAGCCTTTGGCATGAACCAGAATGGATTTATGTTGTTCATCGAGTGTTTACTATGCAATGTCGGGGGCTTGGAATGGTGTTAACCCATTTGTACTTTCACTACTAGAGCTACGCTTGGATGCTAGCAGGCTTAGTTTACTGGTGGGAACCAAGCCCTTAGTTGTATAGACTTTAAAGCATGGCCCATCACGAATCACAAGTTTAAACCTTAACTCATCACCTGAGTTTCGCTCTTTAGATTCTCCACATGCGTAGAAGTTATACTTAACCTCTCTAGGTTAAGGTGCTCAACACAAACCTTGGTTTCCACTGGCTTTATGCAAACAACATCTCATCTTCTTTCTATGAAGAGGTCTTAGTGTGAGATGGTGATAACATTGGCTCCACATGGGGATGAGGAATTGGATTGCAATGCGTTGAGAACTTGCAACTTGGGAACTTCTTTCTTTGGCATGGAGTTTTATTCAATAAACAAATATTTTATGAAATCAAACATTTTAGTAGAAAACTATAAATTTTGATATGATATTTACAACGTACATACCAGTATTTACAATGTATGAAAGAGGGGTACCTTTGATTCAAAAAATAAAGTTTCAAGAACTAACCATTTACTAGTAGCTTCAAGAATTCTCCTTCCAAATTCTCAAGAAGGTATGTGTTATTTCCTTTCTCTTTTGAAATTTTGAAAGGGTCGAACCATAGTGGGTCACATTTCCTTTGTTTTCCTCTGTCTTCTCTTCTGACTTCCTATCATCGAACCAAATCACCTAGTTATAAAGGTCAATCCTTGGCTTTCTTATCAAATAGATATTTCATTTTATGCAGGTAGTTTTCCAATCTAGTCCCTACCTATTCCTTGTTCTCATGATGTTAGACCAGTTGTTTTATCCTTCGTGTCATGGGATTTTGTTCTTCTTATGCTTCTTGCAACAACTTCACTACTAGCATTTCCAATTGAATTCAAAAGATTGTAGCCTTACCATATACTATCTTGAAATGTGATTTTCCAGTGGATCATTTAGGATTCAATCGGTTAGCCCAGAGAGAAAACATAAATTGAGTGTCCCAATTTCTCTAAGTCTCTATGATGGTGTTCTTTAGCACTCTCACTACCTTTTTATTTGAGGATTCAACTAAATGATTTCCTTGAGGATAGTAAGTAGTGGAGTGCCCAATTATGATATTAAACCTCTGATAGAAGCTGATCAATTTTGTGGATTTGAAGACTTGAGCATTGCCTGTGATGATCTTGTTAGGGAAAACAAAATGTGATATTATAATTTCCTCCATAAACAGGATCACCATCGAGTTTGTAACATTTATAGCTCGGATTTCCTCTACCCACTTCATGAAATAATTTCTGGTTGTTAATATCAACTTATGATGGCCACTGGAAGGAAAATTTATCTCACCCATGAAATCTATTCCCCACTTCTTTAAGGATTTTTCCACATGTACTAGGATCAAGGGGAGAGGGAAATTTTTTTTCTTCTCAGTGAAAACTTGGCACTTCTGAGATGATATAACTTGTGAATGAAATTCTCCAAAAAGCATGGGCTAGTAGATCCATGCTTTGATGATTTTTTGAGTAGTGGTCTTCCAGCTTTAATGACCTCCACAAACCCCTCAAAGAAATTGTTTAATCACCTTATGAGTTTCTCTTTCTACAAAGCATAACAAGAGAATTCCCACTGGCTCCTTCCAGTAGAGTTAGCCATTAGATATGATAAACTTTTGAACTTGCAATCTCATAATTCTATATTTAGACTTATCTAGCCCTAGTGGACACCTCAAGAATAAGAGATAATGGATTCTATTCTTATACCAAGGTAACCCTTCATATTTGACATGGTTTTCTTGTTCTGAGGTTTTGACCTCATTCTGTTGAACTTTTTCTCCACCTCCCTCAGTGATTAGATTTATATGCAAATCTTGGCAGTTAGAATTTGATATAATCTTGGTGAGCCCTTGGCCTCTTATGAGCTTAGTAGGTTTTATGTCTAACTCATATTCCTAGATCTTAGCCATCCACCTACCCCTTTTTCGCTCAATGTCCCTTTGCAGCAGGATATATTTGACTACTGTTGTTGGAACATATGCTATAGTTTCTGACAGTAGTAAATATATTATAAATGTCTTCAAAGCTTTGATTATTGCATAGGCCTACTTCTCCAATATGGTGTATTTCAACTTGGAATCCCTCACAACTTGGCTAAAGAAGGAAATGTGTTGTTCATAACCATATTTATCTTTTTGTAACAGAACTGCAACAACAGTATGTGGAGAAGCGACAAAAAATATATAGACAGTTGTTGAGTAGCTATGCCTAACTAGTACCAGGGCTTTGACAAAATCTTATTTCTTCCTAGTAAATGATTCCTAGGAGACATGACTCAATTTGACTTCATTTTATTTTTTTAGCATATCCATAATACCCTTCACTATTTCTGCATAATTAGGTATGAACCTTCTCAGAAAATTGATTCTTCTGAAAAATACTTGCATCTCTCTCTTGTTTGTGGGTAGGGGAATGTAGTTGATAGCTTCTACTCATTTAGGGTCAATTTTAATTCCTTCATGTGTTACTATGTGTCCTAGCAGTTTCCCCTCACTTAGTGCATATTGAGATTTTTTTTTGATTTAGAGATAGCCCATATCTCCTACATTTTGTAAAGGTGAGTTTCAAGTGTATGATATGTTCTTCATCTATCTTAGTGAAGGTTGTGATATCATCCAAATATACCAATACAAACTTGTCGTGTTCCCACACAAATGCTATAGCCATTGCTCTTCGAAACATGACCCCTACATTTATAAGACCGAAAGGCATACGAGGAGACATGAAAGTTCCCCAAGGGGTGGTGAACGTCATTTCCTTCTGATTTTATGGATGAAATGCCACTTGATTATAACCAAAGAACCCATCCATCATGGAAATTATAGATGATCCAACCAATTTTTGTAGTATGTAATCCATCTTGGGAAGTGGGTAGTTATCTTTCAACGATGCCCTGTTAAGGCTCCAAAAATATAGACATAACCTTATTTTGCCATTCTTTTTCCAGACTAGGACTAGGTTTTCCACCCATTCTGAGTACCTTAAAGGCACTATGATTTTATCTTGTAGAAGCTTCCTCACCTCCTTTTAAATATAGGGGAGTAAGAGAGGATTAATCAACTGGAGATTGTGTTTACATGGTTTCATTCCACTTTTTAAAGGAACCTTACGTTGTATCAAAGGTTCTCAAATTGTCATAAGACCAAGAAAACAAATCCTTATAGACTTTGTAGAGATTTAAATACCTTTGTTTATATGATGAGGGCATTCATTTCGATAACTTGACCATCTGAGATTCACCTTCTGAGCCAATATTATAGTCTTCTACCTATTCATCCACCTATGGAGATATTGTTTTGGAAGGTACATCATTCTTATTAAATAATATCTCAAGTGGAACTAGTCCACAGGGAATGGTATTCCCTTTCAGTTGTATAATTTTGTGTCTAACCATTGTGTCTTTCCATGTGGTTGGTCCCTAGTCTGCCTCTGTTTCCACTTCTTGGTCAATAGTTTTACTAGAAAATTATGCAACCACCTGTATAAGTCATTTGATTTGTTCATCATCCTCAAACACCTGCCAGTGCTTGACATTATCAGGTATAGAGGGTCTATGTTAGACACCCACCTCATACTTGAGAAGTGAATTTTGAACACATTTGAAGTTGCTTGCTTCTATAGCAAGGGAATCGGCCATTATGTTTCTTTCCCTAGGTAGAAATTGAATATTAAACACCAAAAATAAGTTGTCAATTAAGTCCCATAACTCATTCCAGTAAGTCATTAATCTAAGGTGCTTATCCTGGCACTAATTTTTGATCTTCTTTACAACCAGCTTGGAGTATCCATATATGGTTAATAATTCAATATTCATGTTCCTTGTTGTTTTTAGTCCAAGGAGGAGTGCCTCATATTCATCCGTGTTGTTGGTCGCTTCAAATTCCAACTTAAATGAGAGCAGTATCAAACTACCCTGATGGGATACTAGCAATACCCCGACTCCATTTCCCTCTTTGGAATTGGCCCCATCAAATTATAGTTTCCATACTTTTCCCTTGTCTTTGTGTTGATCCTCTAACTGGACCGATATATGAACTTGTGTTTCTTCTAAGACGATTTCATGTTCTTCTAATAACAGAAAGGAGAGGTAACTTTCTTTCCTTTGTATAGGGGAATTCTTTGAGCCTTCAACTTGCGTCACTATTTTTACAAATCTTGACTCCCTATACAACCTCCTCCCTTCACCTCCAAAAGTGGGAATAGTGGCATAATTCAGATCTAACTTGATAAAACCCTCGACTTTGGAACCCTACAGCCTAGATAGGAGCATGCCGAATCAAGCAGGGATATATTCTACCACTGTATCCATTACTACCCTCTTCAAACATATCTAAGCCATATTTACTACAAGTCCTTTTATCATTCACAAGCATTTTACCCTTTTAGATTCGAAGGAGTAGAGGTCCTTGTAACGCCTGGCGATTTGTAAACCAGGTTCCTCCATCACAGTCATGTGCATGAGGTTATGGGAGGCTCAAGAGTCTAGCATATAGTTATGCACTAAGAGGTCATGAATTACCAAGGTTACATAGAAGGGTGTAGTGGAAGCATCTAACTCTTCAACATGAGGCTCAAAAATGACCATTGGTCTCTCCTTCTGAAGGTTTAAATAATCATGAGATGGTGCTAAAATGGAATGCAGCATGAACTAACTTGGGATTTATAAGTCGGTTATTTTACGTTTCAATTAGAGGAACAATGATATTTACCCTTTCGAGTTCCCTCTAAAGATTGAATGCATATTGGCCTTTCTCTACAGCTCCTAAATCTGTTTCTCTTTCTTTTTCACAGGCATCTTTTACTATAACAGGGGTCTTCTCTTCTATATGTTCTTCACAACTATTACATTACTTATTTAAGAGGAATTTTACCTTGGATGTTGCAGGATCCAACATCCCTGTCCCTTTATCAAGTGTTGGGTGAGTTTCTTGGGTAGAAACTCCCTCTTGTTGTTCAGGTTCCATTGACCTATTCCTTGAGGATTTGAGGTCATACCTTGGATGTAGTTGTGCTTGCATGAGATTAGTGAATTTTTCACAATAGTCGCCTATGTCGTCCTCATTTACTATTGCTTCCCTATAATGACCCATCCCATGAGGAGTTATTTTTTATTGTTATCATTTTGAGAAGAAGGAGTACAAGTTAGCCCACATCTCATGGGCATCTTGTGGTTTTTCATCTGGGGCATCCTCTATGTATAATGGAGGGGGATCTAATCAAGTTGATATTTTATCTCTCTTTGCAGTATCTGCAAAGGTGGTTTCCTATATTGTGGATTATAGCCTTGATTGGTTCCTTGATAATTCTATTTAAGGAGGATTTTGTTCACTATCTTAAGCTTGACCAACTTATGTGATAAATTCTTAATAAATTTATCCATTTCTTCCCACATTAGATTTTGTCATTATTTAGCCTAGCCAAAAGAGGATGTTGCCTCTTTCCCCTTTTTCTTTTTAGTAGAATCATTCTTTCCTATGGACCTCACTGCCAAGGTGAAATTTGCTTCTACCTCAAGAGCATAAAGGTGTTGATCCAAAGTGCGAGACTTCCTCCCTTAGGGTAAATCCAAATTCTCATTCAAAGGCTCCCAAAAATACCACGCAAGTAGCAGCTTGAGAAGGTTTTACCTCAACATGCAGGTTGTTATATTGCTTGCTGAATCCTTTTATAAATTATGAAATATCTTCTTCTGGCTTCTTCCTTATAGAATTGATTTCTATGCGGACATATTCATGATCTCCCTTTTCACCTCACTTTTTTGTGAAATAGTTTTCAATCTCTCCCTAGGTGGTGATGGAAGCATCAGGTAAGGTTTTAAAACATTTTCTGGTTTCACTGTCTAGGTATTGAACAAAGAACCTTAGGACAACATCTAATTGTTCCAAATTTGTATTCTTTGCAAAAGAACAAAAGGTTTTGATATGTCTTTGTACCATGTTATTGTCTTCTGCGTTGAACCTAAGTAAAAAATTTAGGTAATCTTGAGGTATGGCACCCATGGGTTGGGGCAAGTCAAGAGGAGCATACTCATTGAGTAAGAAACTTGGAACCACCATATTTATTAATGGTGGGGTAGTGAGATTTAATACCTGAACTTGGGTCAGGATAACAAAAGTTGGAGTAGCTAGACTGGGAGCAGTGGAATTGAATGTGTATTGAACATTTTTGTTAGTGAGGATAACATTACCTTTTCCCATCTGAGGAGGAGGAGGAAATGAAACAAAAGGAGTTGTAAATGAGAATTCTTCTTCCTTAAATTCTGATTGGAGGCTATTGTGTCCTAGGTCATTTTCTGGAGGCTATATGAAGACCTTAGGAGTAAAATATGAACAATGAATGATGTCATGCTAAGAAATAGATGAGGAGGCTCCAAAGAATGATGAGGCAATAACGTTTGTAGTGGGGGTTTTCTCCTTCCATACTCTTTTGAAAATTAATTTCTCTAGGTCAGATACATATGGGGCTCTCTATTGAGAGGTATCTGAATGAGTGTATGGCTTTCCAAAATACATGATGATAAATGAGAATGAGATTTGTGGAGCCACCAAGCTGATGAATATGTAATCAAGACGTCTTTCCTCACCTTCACAAACCGTGCCTCAATTTTATATCCCAGTGGAAAGGTCCTCTAATACGTTCCCTAACAATGGTTCCAAAATATGTTGTTGATTCTAGAGACAACCTAGGATTGCTACGAGACCAGTGCCTAGAACATCTAGATCTTGAGTGTCTCTGATAGTTCATCAAAAAATGAACACATCACATATACATTCCTTATATGTGTGTGTGTGTGTGTGTGTGTGTGTGTGTATATATATCATAAACAACATTTGTTTGGTTCATTCGTCAAAGAAAACATAACCCATATAGTTCTTGGTACATTCTCATACACATGTAACATCTAGAAACATTTATGATAAATCACGAAGGCCGACGAACTCAAGGATTTACAGTTCAAATAATTTAGCAGAGGTATGAAAGGAGGTAAAGGAGAAAGGATAGCTCAACACACAGAGCTCAGGATATCAAGAATTCTACACCTTTTTGAGTTAGGAACGATAGAATGGATCAGTAGAGAAATTGATGTGATGACTCAAGGAGCACAATTAAAGAGTTAGTTTTGAAGATTCATGTAGTCATTGACATTAATATATTAATTCAAATGGATCTACTATAAGAACACATGAAACGCTTCTGGGAGCTACATGATGTGAAATTAGAGAAGAATATGAACATAATAGAATTTCAATAGAGAGAAAACATATGATAATATGGAACCAAGGAATCACCACAATTTCATTAATATTCTGAAAGATACATATTCAAAGCCCAAAAAGCTATCACAAAAATAACATAGAGTTTATTTCATTGAATTCTAAACCTCTTTTCTTTTTTCATCAATGTGTACATAGCAAAAGCCTCTAAAGCATAGTTCGTTAAAAAGACATTCCATATTTATCTTTGTCATTATTACAAAAATCACAAATCAAAATTAGAGCATGCTCAAAAGCACAACCCTATTAGCCATAATAGAATGTCTTGTTAAACGCATAACAAACATAAGGTAAAAATAACAAAAAATTAAAATTTAAAGCATATAACTGGGGCAATAAGTATGATAATCATGGATGACGAGACAACGCGGATGCTTGGTGTGAATTTGTAGAACCCCATAGGCAAACCATTTAAAACATGGGAGGGTTTTAAAACTGCTCGCATTGTTGTCACATGGCTGGAGGAGGAGGTGGAATAGAGTTGATTTTTTGATAATGGAGTCAAAGATTGGGAACCCCTACATAATCCAGTTTGTGATGGGATATCCCTTTAACCATATCAAGAGGGTGAAATTCCTTCTCCATGAAGTTTGTTATGGTTTTTCGTTTAAGGACTAGCATTTTATCAGGAGTTGCACTTATCCTAGTCTTAATCTTAGTGATTTTCTAGTTATACACCTCTTCTGTGAGAAATTCTCCATTTACTCTGCA
Organism: Pinus taeda; assembly: GCA_000404065.3. NCBI lineage: Eukaryota > Viridiplantae > Streptophyta > Pinopsida > Pinales > Pinaceae > Pinus > Pinus taeda. The sequence goes on along the minus strand of APFE030823334.1, from coordinate 66,038 downwards.
CTAGTTAGGTAACCCTTCCTCAAGAAGCTGATTGAGCTTGACATCAAAGCTTGACACCTCTTTCTGTAGGATTTCCATACTTTGTTCTACCTTAGCCTTGCCTTCCTCTTTCAACATAACCTTAGAAATTTCAGCTATTGTTTCCATTCTATCAGATATGTCAACTGGCCTTAACTCCATGATTTTTCTCTTAGTCAAAAAATGAATGTACGTCTTAGCATATTGGGAGTTAGTAGTACTAGATTTCTTGTCATTTTGGAGTGAACAAAAATATTCATTGCAGTGATTCTTTTGATCATGTATCATATCTACTTGCTCCTTGCATTCATTAACCTCATGTATGATCTTGTCTTGCCTTGATTCTATGACGGTTAGATTTCCTTTTAGTTTGGTCTTCAACTCCTTGCTCTCTTGAGTTGCACTCTATAAATATTTTGTGAGCTTCTTGATGTTTGAATTTTCCGCATGGAGTTGTTTCTCTTTCTGGGTCACCTGGATTTTAGCTACATCCAACTCCCTTTAAACTCTCACCAACTCGTCCTTAGAGAGTTTAAGCTCTGATAATTCCTTACTAAGGCGATTGAGGTTGGGTTTTGAGAATAATCGAGAATGAGCACACTAAAGGCATGAGAATTCATTTGGTTTTGTAAATCATTCATTGTTTGTTCTAGGACAACAAATCTCTCTCTGCTTTCATTCAATTGTTCCATTACCACCTCCTTTTCCTTTTCACTTTGGATTAGCTCAAGGGTTTGAATATTCTCACCACTAGGTATCTTTTGCTATTGTCTCAACTCTAAATTCTCCCTCTTGGTTTCCTTTAGTATTGTTTCCACTGTTGCATCATCTTCAGGATCTTGTCCGATTTTCATGATTAGTTCTTTATAATATTCCTTCCGTTTAAAAAGAGCAAGAGACTTTACCGTCTCAACCTTTAAATTCTCGGCGATTTTTCTATACGGACTTGAGCCCAATCAATAGTCATTTGGTTCTTATTGATGTAATTGTATATCATTTCTCCCACCTACATGTGTAGGTTAGCTTTGTCTACCAGAGGGACACTTGTCAAATCCAGAGACACATCCAGATCCTAAAACTGGGAACCCAAAGGTAGAGTTTGGATTAATGGGTGCTTCAACCTAATTTTGATCTCTTCTCTCTCTAGATCCATTACATCTAATATCTGAGTGTGCTGAGGGGTGATTTTTGAGGCCATTTCTTAATGTAACTTCTCATTTTCCCTCTTTTTTCTTACTTGGATGTTCCTGCCTTGTGACGAAGTTGTTCCTATGGTATAAATACTTTCCTTAGACTCTACGATGATTAACTCGGTCGAGGATGTTGTTGAGGCCACTGGATGTATTTAAAAATTAACGTGAAAGCCTGGGTTTTCAGGCACTTTCTTTTGGATCTGGGTGCTTGGTTCTTCCTCTTCCTCTTCCTACTGTTGTTCTTGCCTTTGTCTTCTGGTGCTTTTATGAGCCAGATAGTGAAGTGTGAGCAACCCTTTTTTGTGTCTTGTTCATGCTGACTAGGGACTTGGTTTCCATGTCTGTATTAAGAGGCTAACAATCAAATTTAGTTTTCCATTTGACCTCGGGCTTGGGATCAAGTACATAAGTTGAGGCTTTAATATTTTCACTTGTCTGAGCAAGGAGATCACGGGGATCATAATTCAAAATTTTTCATTTCTTGAATTCCATGGATTTGAGCATGGCCTCAACTATTTTGAAGGTTTTCCTGGTGTTTATTACAAAAGGACCTACTAGCTATCCCATTTTAAACATCTAACCTTTCTTCGTTGGTAGAATGTGGAGCAGGTCAATAGTAAGGATTTTCCTAATTAACTTGAGGGAAAACACCCTTATTGCCATAAACACTGGCAAATGATAAGGAGGAAGTTCACAATCATAAACCCAAATCTATATATAGTCCTCATAGATGTATCAGTCTCTAACTGAAACCTTGTCATGGAATTGGAGGAGTTCCTTTTTCATAGGGAAGATTTTGGGGGTTGCGACTCCATGAATGATTTGGTGGGAAATAGCCATGAAGGATGAGAGGAATTGAGAATATCCTCCTAAGTTGGGCCTCTTTCTTACAGAGACATTCCAGTCAAAGACTGAATTTCTCTCTTTATTGTGGGTGAACACATCTAGGTGAAGAGATTGGAATTATTCAATATGGGAATAGAGAAACAATTAAAACAATAGTTAGTAGTAGCAAAAGTAAGAGGAGACTCTGAGATATATGAATTGGATGTGAATGGAGGCTGAGAGGTATTCTAGGATGTTTAACTAGAATCCAGGTTCGTTCATCTTATGCAAACACTCGAGAGCCACCCCACTTAATTGTTGGGTGGTGTGTCCACCCAAAAGACCAATGATAGCGGCTAAGATTGGATGAACAATAGGTTGAAAAAGAGTTAATGGGAGTTGAATGTCTAAAGGAAAGGTTTTGGCCTCATGAGTGAGAAGTTTCTCTAGGAAGGCTTCCTATTCTTTTGTTGGGAGTGAAATAAAATGCCCATATATGGTTGAATTAGTAAAGGTGAAAATAGAGGGAGATGCGAGAAAATTGAGAGATATTTGAATTAAAATAGGAGTATCACAAGGATTACCATTTTTGAAGGAGAAACAAAATGGTTATTTTCACTTTGGTAAGAATCTGCCAACCAAGTTATGAATTCAGGGAGGTGATGTATTGGGGTGTAATTTGATAGTATAACCCATAAGTGACAACCCTAAACAGGTCCTCATTCTTGACATGGTATGAGAATATATTGTAACGAAGGTTAGTGAGAGAAAAGGGGCAGATAGGGTGTTGACGGTGTTGGACACACCAACATTCACAGGATCTCCCCGGTATGAAGTCCCAACTAGATCATACCCCATTTCGTGTGGGAGTCTCATATAGTATGATTGCCTAGTTTCCATTACCTTAAATGTTTTCCTTAGCTCTTTTTTTTAGCACATGAGAGTGGTATGCTTTTTCTTCAAGGTTCGTGTTCCTGGTGATTTCTACTATTACCTGTGTCAAGGTTCTTTCACCGCACAGGAAGAAGGTGGAGGTGAGTCTCTCATCTAAAGGGAAGGAATCCCAACTCTATTAGAGACACACAATACAAGAGGATAGGCACATCTTCTTGAGGAGCATTCCATGTGGCTGTAGAGGAGATATCATGTACAACACCCAGTGGGGCAGTCTACATGAGCGTGGTGGTCATTATAGAAAGTTTATGGGAAAGGTTATGTTTGACGTTCAATGAGGCAACCCATGAGGGTAGGACAACATTAATAAGTTATAAAAAACATTTTCAACAATATATATGTATTAGAGCAACTGAAAGAGTTCAATTGTTTAACACAAGTTAAAGAAACATGCATTACGAGTCTTCAAGATTAGTCTTACAAATAGTTTCAATACATGTATGAAAATCTGATGGCCTATTATCAGGATTTTGAATTAAGTGAAAGTTACAAGACACATCGATACACCATACATCACTAACCTTATAAGACGGGCATTGGATCCACTGCTTGCTCCTAAAAAAAAAACACTACAGACAATCAAGGCTATGCGGGTGAAGCCAAGGGGAAAAGTCCCTTGCATGTACAAATGAGGGGGTATTTATAGCCAAGGGTGAAACTGGTGCTTGTGAATATTCAACTTTCCTCATGATTATTTGATGTATTTGGCTCATTAACTTTACATGACTCTTCGTATGACATGTGGGTCTCTTGGACTTCAATGTGGCAGACATGACTCATGACACAACTAGACATGACAATGTTGTTATGTTCATGTTGTTGGTGGTGTTCATGTCAAGCTACAGTGCTATTGAGTGATGTATGTGCTCTTGTGTCTATCACATCTTCACCTCTGCATGGAAAGGTGTGCGAAGTCTTCAATGTTCTTGTTGTTCACTTGCTTGTACTTTGACATGCTTTACATGTTCATCCATTTGCAAAAAAGTCTCCTCACATGTATCGTCTATTCATGAACACATGTCCTCACATGCATCGTATGGTTTTTAGTTCATGAACACATCTCCTTGCATGTTCTCTCCTTGTCCATCTTATCCATCCTTGTATCATGTCTTATTGATGTATGTATATCTACGATCACTCATGACAAGATTGTTGGCATTATGATACAGGTATTGTCCTTGATGGCAACTCACTCAGAGGTTTGATACAAGTGATGGCAACTTAATCAGATGACAGATCAGAATGCAGCAGATCAGAGAGAGGTATATGCAGGTTGATCATGATGAAAGTGCGTATATACGTGGGTTAGAGGAGAAAAAGGTGCGTATACGTATACATGCAAGTTCACAGAAGGAAAAACGCGTACATGGTTTTGGTCCATGGTATTTTCATATTGATCCATGGTATTTGGTTCGAAGTGATGACCCCAGGTATTGGGTCCATGGTATTGTTTCTACATGGTTTTGGACCATGGTATTGAGAGAAGCCTAACCTATATAAGGAGAAGATCATTAGGCAAATGATGACACAAGGAATGGATGTCTGACGAAGTGGGAAGATCTAGTATTGCTGGTTATCGGTTTGTGCTGCTTGGCTTGGGTTGGATATGACATCGAAGGTATAAGTAATTATCTTTACATCTGTACGCGGGTTGTCTCTGGTGAAAGCACGTATACACGCGGTTTTGATATAGTCAAGTAGCGTATGCATTATAAAATTTGGGGTTTCAGGTTGTTATTGATTCTAGTGGTTGTTGCAGTGTTTTGGGCTCTGGTTTGCACTCTGTGTTTTGATGACATGGTTTCCGTGATTTAGTATTGGGTGATTTAGTGATTTATGATACAAGTATAAGTTGATGATTGTATTGCAGTAGTGATTGTTTTTTACTTATGGATCCAGTCTGAAAATTCATGAAACGTGGTCCCTGAAGAAAAGAAGGTTGCAGCCTTCTGTAGGTCAGCACCTACGTACTAGTATATCTACTAGTACAAGAGCTAAGGGGGTTGTAGCTCCCTTCCAGAAGTAGCTGGAAAACGAGAGAGGGTTGTAGCTCTCTGCAGATTGTAGCCTGCGTACTGGTAAAGGAATGCACCAGTACATTGTAAAAGAAGTTTCTTATTAAAGGAAGATAGAAACAAATTGCAGCAGGTGGTTTTCACCCACATTGGGTTTCCACCTTATATCATGGTGTTCATGTGTGCTTCTTATGTGTGATGATATGTATTGTTTACTGTTAATGTGGTTAATAATGTTCTGATGCATTTATTGAAGATAAGCTAACTAAATCATAAGATTACTGCTTGGACACTGGTTGCATTTAACACAGTCGCGTATATATGTGGATATACTGAACTGAAGTCCCGTATATAAATTTGAGTATGAAAAATGAAAAGTCTCTGATTTGATAATAATGATTCACCCCCCTCCCCTCAGTATTATTTCCAACAATTGGTATCAGAGCAGGTCCTTTTGAAGAAGCTTGATCGCTTGAAGGAAAAGATCCATCGGAATGGCTAGTCCAGAAAGAGAGGCACACATGAGGCCACCAATCTTTGACGGGAGCAACTTTACCCACTGGAAGATAAGAACCACAACATATCTACAATCGCTTGGAGCAGAAGTTTGGGGAATCGTAGAGGGCAGATACAATTTCCCATTAGCAATTCCTACAGATGCAGTCGAGAAAAAGCAATATGAGCTCAATGCCAAAGCTGTTACTGTCTTATTGGGAAGTTGACACAATCAGAATTTATGAAGGTCATGCATTTCAAATCAGCTAAGGAAATGTGGGACAAAATCATTCTAATCTACGAAGGAGATGAACAGGTAAAAAGAGCAAAGCTTCAAACTCTTAGAATTCGGTATGAAAATATTAAGATGCATAGTAATGAAAGCATAGCTAATTACTTCTTGCGTATGGATGAGATTGTTAATTGTATGAGGGATTTGAGTGAAGAATTTAAGGAAGTTGTCTTAGTTGAAAATTTTTTGAGATCCCTGTCTGCTAAATTTGATTCCAAAGTGTCTGCCATAGAAGAAAAGGAGAATCTGCAGAAAATCACCATGTCACAGCTTCACGGAATCTTAACTGCTTTTGAGATGAGAAAAGAGGGACCATCAGAAGCCGCATTCGAAGCATCAGGATACATGTCAGAGGAAGAATATGAGGTAAATTTTGTCAAGAATCTTGAACGGGGAACTGGACGATTCAAAGGTAAGCTACCTTTCAAATGCTTTTCATGTGGTAGAGTTGGTCACTATGCTGCTAGATGCCCTCATAACAAAGGAAATATGCCTGAAGAAGGTAATAGAAGCTATTATACCCATGTTAAAAGTAATGACTCATTCAATGGTAGTGAAGACATTAGAAGTCTCATGGCATATGATAAGAAGAATGCAAAAACTAAAGAAGTTACCAAATTAAACGAACAATTGGAGACAGTAACCAGGGTAAGGGAGAAATTGCGGGATATAGTAAAAGATCAAAGCATAACAATTCAGAGTCTTGAATCAACGATCTTCTCTCTAAAAGAAGATCTTGAAAAATCAAAGGAGCAGAACAAAGAAGCTCTTGAACATGAAGTGATCAAATTGAAGAAACAAGTGGAAGAAGGAAGAAAAGCTGAAGAAGACCTAAGGAAACAGTATCTGGAAAAGGAAGAACAACATCAGGTTGAGGTAAATATCTTAAAAGGTAAATTAGAAGAACAGGATAAATTGTTGCGATTTCAAGATAGTACTAAGATTTTGGATGACATTCTTGGTAGTCAAAGATCCCCTAGTATCAAAATTGGTCTTGGCTTTTATGAATCTGTTGAAGGAGAATCTAGCTCACAAGGTGAGGCAAGAAACTCTAATGAGAAATCTGAAAAGCACAATGAAGAGATGAGAAGAAAACCCCATCAATAGCCAAGGAAAGAAATTCTTCAAAGGAAATCTTTTTCTCCTCCACTGAATAATGTTGAATTCTATGTATGTCATAATCTTGGACATGTTGCAGCCAGATGTAGAAGTAGAATGGTTCAAGACGATCACAAAATATCATCACATCGCAAGTATTTCAGAGGATGTTGCTTTTCCTGTAATGCATATGGACACAAAGCAATTGATTGTAATAGAAGGAACATGAAATATGTAAGGTGTTATTCATGCAACAAACTTGGACATAAAGTAAGGGAATGCAGGAGAAAATTTCAAAGTTCAAAACAAGAGGACCATACATCATCACAGTTTCAGAAGACAAAATTAGAAACAGAAAGGTGTGACATAACTCAGTTAGCTGACATAACAGACACAAGGGATACTGAAAGTGAAGAAATTCAATATTCCTTCTTGCATACGCTGATATAATGAAGATAAGTCGTGTATATACGCGAGTTACAGGCTGCAGAGTCACGTATATGTAGAACAGAAGAAAGGGCAGCAGAAAACACCCAGGAAATGGTTCGGTCATGATATGAAATGGTTGGCACAGGCTCAGGGGGAGCATATACTTCAAATAATGCATTGTTGGCATTATGGTTAGAAGTTGTTGATAAAGTTTATGAAGCTAAATGATACATCTTGCTGATCAAAGGAATGGCATTGCAGGTCATATATGATGAATGATAGTTATGGTTTTGAATGAATTGTTGGTTTTAAAACTTGCATTTCCTCAGGGGGAGCATGGATGGATTGATACAACTTGGCATATACAAAGGGGAGCTCAATCAGAAACTTCAGCATGTACTTAGGGGGAGTATGGAAAGCAAAAGGTATACCAAGGAAGAGAATATCTTGGTCCGCCCTTTGCCCTTGATGTCAAAGGGGGAGAGTGACTTGGTGTGGTGGTTGCCATCAAGTCCAAAGGGGGAGATTGTTGGCATTATGATACAGGTATTGTCCTTGATGGCAACTCACTCAGAGGTTTGATACAGGTGATGGCAACTTAATCAGATGACAGATCAGAATGCAGTAGATCAGAGAGAGGTATACGCAGGTTGATCGTGATGAAAGTGCGTATATACGCAGGTTAGAGGAGAAAAAGGTGCGTATACGTATACACGCAAGTTCACAGAAGGAAAAATGCGTACATGGTTTTCGTCCATGGTATTTTCATATTGATCCATGGTATTTGGTTCGAAGTGATGACCCTAGGTATTAGGTCCATGGTATTGTTTCTACATGGTTTTGGACCATAATATTGAGAGAAGCCTGACCTATATAAGGAGAAGATCATTAGGCAAATGATGACACAAGGAATGGATGTCTGACGAAGTGGGAAGATCTAGTATTGCTGGTTATCGCTTTTTGCTGCTTGGGTTGGGTTGGATATGACAGCGAAGGTATAAGTAATTATCTTTAGATCTGTACGCGGGTTGTCTCTGGTGAATGCGCGTATACACGCGGTTTTGATATAGTCAAGTAGCGTATGCATTATAAGAATTGGGGTTTCAGGTTGTTATTGATTCTAGTGGTTGCTGCAGTGTTTTGGGCTCTGGTTTGCGCTCTGTGTTTTGATGACAAGGTTTTAGTGATTCAGTATTGGGTGATTTAGTGATTTATGATACAAGTATAAGTTGATGATTGTGTTCCAGCAGTGATTGTTTTGTACTTATGGATCTAGTCTGAAAATTGATGAAACGTGGTCCCTGAAGAAAAGAAGGTTGCAGCCTTCTGTAGGTCAGCACCTATGTACTAGTATATCTATTAGTACAAGAGCTAAGGGGGTTGTAGCTCCCTTCCAGAAGTAGCTGGAAAACGAGAGAGGGTTGTAGCTCTCTGCAGGTTGTAGCTTGTGTACTAGTAAAGGACTGCACCAGTACATTGTAAAAGAAGTTTCTTATTAAAGGAAGATAGAAACAAATTACAGCATGTGGTTTTCATCCACATTGTGTTTCCACCTTATATCATGGTGTTCATGTGTGCTTCTTATGTGTGATGATATGTACCGTTTACTGTTAATGTGGTTAATAATGTTCTGATGCATTTACTAAAGATAAGCTAACTGAATCATAAGATTACTTCTTGTACACTGGTTCCATTTAACACAGTCAGGTATATACGCGGATATACTGAACTGAAGTCACGTATATAAATCTGAGTATGGAAAATGAAAAGTATCTGATTTGATAATACTGATTCACCCCCCCCTCTCAGTATTATTTCCAACAAAGATGACATTAAATCTATAAGCCTTCTAGTTTACCATGGTGCATTGTCGTTTTCTTTCAGATGCAGGTGACTAGGAGACAGAACAAGGGCTATCAAACTGTGCAAGGCAAGTTTCAACTTGGGATGCGGGCTCTAGACACTACTGGTGAAAATTGTACAAAAGTCACTGGAAGACTGAGATGGACAATCTAGATTAGAAATCACTATATGTGGGATCTGGCTTTGGTGGAGGGTAGTTCTACACAATTTCTAGGGGGAATTAGTATAGGCAGTAGAGGGATTTGGCAGCAAAAACTATGCAATTCCTGAAGGGAGCTGGCAGCAGGCTGCGTGAGGCTTGCTGGGAAAAAATGCACAATTTTCCAGGGGAGTTGGCATGGGTTGTAGCAGTGCTCGTGACAAAAATTGCGCAATTATTTATAAGTTGGCATGTTGAACACCTATGCACAATTTTTGAGTTGAGCAAGTCGCTGGGAAACTAAGGGACTACTCATGAAATATATGCAGTGTTCTAGGTGAGCAGCTAGTCGGCTGATTGGGTGACTGATTGGAAAAATTGTGCAATCATTTTTTAGTGAGGCAGGGACAAATGTTGGGTGTTTGTCTGGCCTTTCTGTCCAATTTCCTTAGTCAGTAGAGTGGGCAAGGTTTGCAGCTATTATGCAATTTTTGAGGACAGTGAGTCCCAAGGTCACTACCTAGTCAAACGCATTGGTTGACTAGTAGGAGAGATGGTTGATCATATTGCATGCAACATAGATTGAAATAGCTTGTTGGACGCTTAGTGGAGGTCTAGCCGTTAGAGGATGATCTAATTGTTAGAACTTTAGCAAAATGGCTAAGTGTGTGAAAGAGTGAATTTGCGCATATGCGACCTTGTGAACATACACTCAACATAACTTAATGATAAGATGCCTCAAACCATCAAGACAACATATTCTCAACATGACTAATCGACGGTGTGAGTGACAAGCATGATGTGTGTGATAGATCATTGAACGACTGCGACGACACTTGCGCGACAGTGCATACAACTTTGTGTCTGAGTGCGATGGACTTTTACATAGAAAATACAACTTGAACATATGAAGGAGGACCTTGTGCATGACCAGAACATGGTTGTAAGCATGACATTCCGACCAACATGAAAAAAGTTTTCCTTTAAAAGGTCAAGCAAGGAGGCTGGAAAGGCTCAACATGAGCCCATGGGGTGAGCCCGAGTGCTTTCAAACATCAAGTAAAAACCCAAGGGAGGCTCCGAAATTAGATGGAGGCCAAAATTTTATAGGTTGTTGCAGCCGCTACAACACTTGGCAACACACTAGTTGAACTCTAGCTTCTATGTTTTGGTCCATTTATAGCATAGGGCCTTGGTCCTTTAGGGAGTATTGAATTGTTGTGCAGGTTACATTGGCTTCTCCACTTACCCCATGGAGAGACATGGTCCACCTTTCGGAAACTCAGTCAAACACAACAAAAGCTTCAGCTTTATCATAGTGTTTTGAAATCGGGAAGGGTAGTTTGTCTCACGAGTTAAAATATTTTAGAGTATAAGTTTTCATCTCTAGTGTTTCTCCACTACCATCATACCTAGATAGTACCCCGATGGAGTCATGTAGTAAGCCTTTCTCTCCTTTCCCCTTTGTATTTTTTAAAGAGGATTGTGCATATGCATTTATTTATTTTTAGGGCGGAAGATGCATCTGACTTATTGAGCTCAGAAGAGGGTGTTCCTTTAGAGAAGCATGTAATACCTCTAACATAGGTTTGCTCATTTATATTTTCCCCTTTTTCATTCCTACTAGTTAGATGAGCTTCACTAATAGAGCAGAAGGCTAAGTACAAGCATGGGGTGTCCCAGTGTGGACACAGTTTCCCTTACAGACGACATATTTTCCTCCAACACTTCATCAGCTAAAGGTTATAGCCAAGCACAAAGAAGACGGATGCAAGATAGGCCAAGTGATGTAGTGTCACAATACTGTTTAGATCTCAGCCACATACTCATCCAAAAGCCATAACTCAGTAAAGGGCAACACTTATTTGCAAAATAACAAAAATACCAAGATACTAAACAAACAAACAATACGAAATAGAAATAGTACGAAAAGTGAAAAAGAAAAACAATAAGTAGCAGATAGACTTATGTACATGGCACGAGGCATAGCTCGGCCTACTGAAAATAATTTCTGAGATCTTAGTCATTAAAGGGAAGGTTTTCAATCCTCTCATCAAGTGATTGCAGATGCTATGTGTGTGGGCCAAGTTTCTCATGGGCTGTGTACGAACCAATCCACAGGGACTGGAGCTTGATATGCTTACATTTGTCTTCATGGGGTTTATCCCATTTTAAGACTAAGTCACCAACATCGAAGTTATTTTTCCATGCATATTTCTTGTCAAACAAGTATGGTGGAGTGTAAGCTTTTCTTTTGCTTTCGTCGTTTCTTCCTGCAATTTGTGAAGTGTATTGATCCTATGCTCAACTAGCATGCAAGGCTTGCCTTGGGGTTCTTAAGACAGCTGAAGTGCAAGAAAGTAGATTTTGGGTGGTAGGATGGCTTCTTTACCATAGACTAGGAAGCATGGTGAGGCATTCAGAGAGGGTTTGGGTGTTACAAGATCAACCCATAAATCATTTGTCAAGGCAGAGTGCCAGTTATGCTGCTTAGCATAAATGATATTTTTTATTATATAGATAAGGTTTTTTTTGTGGGTTCTATGAGGTCGTTTCCCTATGGGTAGTATTTAGATGAATGTTTTAGCACAATACCATTTTGCAGTGAAAAATCATAAATATTCAAAGATCAAAACTAAGTTTCATTGTCAAATACAAGTGATACCAGAACACCAAATTGTGAGATGATGTTCATCTAGAGGAAGCTAATGACTTCTTAGTCATTCACTTTCTTCAATGGAATTACATCTATCCACCACATGACGTAATTAGTTGTTATCCAAATTTAGTGGTGTTGTTTCAATGAATGTGGGAAAATATCCGTCATGATGTCAAGGCCCCACTGTTGGAATGGTTCAGTCACTGCAATAGGGTGCAATGGGGCTATTGACCTTCGTTTGCTATTAGCACATTGTTGATAGACTGGGCACTTACGAGTGTAAGCATGTGCATCCTTGAA
>APFE030823334.1:0-30191 GCA_000404065.3 Pinus taeda | reverse complement strand
TGCTGCAGCAGGAGCTAACAGTGGCTCCACTCGGGGATGGCTTCTCCTTGCGGGAAGTCAAGAACAGCAGGCCAGAACACCTTGTTTTTTTTTTAGTTTCTTGTTGTCTTCTGCAAAACTTATTGTTTCCAACCGCTTTATTCCTTCTACCTACCTAGCCTAACCAGCAGTTACTTTTCTGTTAGGTAAAATCAAATAACCAGTGCAGCCATTTAAGCAACTGTGAAACGAGATAATCTTGCTGACTGATTGATTCTGAACGCAAAAGCATCATTCGGGCATATGCTTTTACAACAAAAATTGTGGCCTCCATCACTTGCCGCTGAAGCATACGGCCTTGACTGAGAAAACATGTTAACAAAATTTTGTTAAGCCAAAGTTCCATGTAATCTGCGATTGGATCGATGAACTTACACTATGAGAGAACTTCTTCTGCTTCTTCTAAATCTTCAATAGAATCATGCAGAGTTTGTGAATCAGCAGGTAGCGGCATCTTCTCCTGAGTTGAGGACGGGAGACTTCGGCATGATTTAGGATCTTCTGGGTTGAGGGGAGCAGCTGCATCTTCGGTAATGAGCCTAGCAAATGATCCTTCTGTCTTTCCGTTGGATCCCAGATCACACAGAATCCTCAGGTCCTCAGGAAACAGTGTTCCCTCCTGAATATGGGCATGGAAGCTTAGGCATGATTCCGGGCTCTTTGGGCTGGAAGGATCAGTTACATCTTCGGTAATGACCCTAGCCATTGATCCTTCTGTATTTCCCTTGGAACCCAGATCATACTCAAACTGTAATTCAGGAGACAACACTATTTCCTGTTGAACTGGAGGAGGAAGATTTTGGCAAAACTCTTGAGGGTTGCGGAAATCATAAGACTGACTTTGAGCTCCCAAGAGTTCAATTTCATTCTCATATTTTTCCACAACAAACTCAAGGAACAGTTTATTCCGACCGCCTGGTATTTTTGACAATACCGCTCTGGAAAATTTGTCATTAAGCTCGAACTCTGATAAACTCTCTCTGAATTTTTCTGAAGCTTCTTCTATTGGAAGTTCCTCCCAAGATTCGATCATTCTCTCTTGTTGTTAATACATGGGGCACTTGGCTATAACATTTGGTTCGTTCCTTAGTGGAGCCTTTGATTGAAATTGAAGTGGAGTCGCCAGGTGGATGTCTGGACTCTGAAGTGCCTGATCTCTGTCCACCATCAAAGATCAGAGCTAAGCGTAACAAGCTTTGAAAAATAGGAGCACTTCCTCCAGTGGGGTTTAAGGATGAACGGAGCGCTTGAATCCCCAATGGAGTGCGTAGATACAGGTCGACCGATGCTTTTACAAGTCGGTTTCTTCCACTGTAGAGCTGCAGAGTGGTTGCATTGATTTATCTGAGGAGGTCCCCAGTGGAGTCGTCATTATGTTATCACTCAGGTTGTCCCTAGGCTCCTAGTAGGGATATGGCCGAGGTAACCACAAACCAATCTTCTGATTGCAGGTTCTAGCCCACCTGCAATCGGAGAGGGCTCTCTCATTTAGATTCAACCTTAGTTGATTTAGATTCAACCTTAGTTGATAATTTTAGGCTAGCTTTCTAACTTCAAGGGAATGTTGACTGTGATTGGAAGGAAGGTAGGATTCTTGAATAAAGAGGCACAGTAAGGTGTTATAAGTTTTGAACCATTGGGCATCGAGCCACAGATTGAGGCATGCGAGCGTTTTCTTGGTCACAAGGGGATACAGAGCGGGATAGCCACGCAGGATACAATACTCGGGCTGCTGAAAGTACGGAATGGACATCAGGGATGAAAGGCAAAAGAAAATCATTTCATCATGCTGACAAAGAGGAGAAGTGGATGAGTGGGATCCCGGAGCAGTTAAGAATTCCAAAGACATGCACTCATATATGAAAGAAACAGGGTAAACCAGATCATTTAAGAATAAAAGCTCATAACTATGTCTGAAGAAAACATCGAATAGTGCAGAAATTGAACTTAAGGTGTAATGAAACAAATCTTGAGCTATTCTTTCTTCCTGCAACTTAGAAAGGTGGAAACGTGATAAAAACATAAAATAAACAGGGAAGAGGAAAACTTATTGGATCATGCAGAGACACAGGAATTCCGTGATCATTCCTTGGCAAAGAGAAAACAACAAGCTATTTCGCAATCCATGCTTTCAGCAACCTTTGATTATGGAAAAATATGACAGTTACAGTGCGAGTCTTTGCTCAGAGAAAATGCTAGAAAGAAAACTGACCAACAACTACTACCAACCAACCAACCCTTCACAATATCACTTAGGGTGGTATTTATAGACAAAATATCGGAAAGACATCATTACAAGTGACCTTGACAGGTCTGCTTAGAACTCTTCAAAAATCTAAATGCTGTTGGAATTAAATGCAAGTAAATCTCTTGGCTGCGCTGGGGGGGCAGCTGGATCGGAACAGGTGACGAGGTGACCCATGGGGACTAGATGCGGTGCTGCTGGAGTGAATGTGCTTCGGGGCTGCAGTTCGGCTTTTGTGCGAATTGAATGTGCAATTATTATGATTTGGGAGCTTCAAGTAGTTTCACTCTCCTTCTGTGAATCTGCTGGAAGATATTCAATTTTCTCTTGCTTTGGGCTGCTACTTAAGATATTCTCTGATACACTTTGCCACTACATTGATGATTTCCGCCATCGACTGATACTCTTTGACACGCTTGAAGGCCTGCTGATTTGATATGATACACTTTAAACTCTGTGACTGATCTGCTGCTGTCTTCAAAGTGGATCCTTTGGCACGATTGGGCGACTTTCAGGCTCCTTCGGCGCGTAGTGGGCTTGGAAATCAGAAGATTCCCTGAAGATTCATTGAAATGGCCTATTTACCGTAGCGATGCGCAAATCGCGCATCGGAAACTGCCTCTGTTTCTTGATCTGGAGCTCCGAAATGCGACTTTTCTTCTTGCGCGAAGCTTTTTCGGCTTTTCTGGCTGCTAACGTAAGCATTGCGTCGGTTGTACGGTGGGTGACGTCAGCTGTGGGTCCCTGGTACAGCGTGACGTGGTGAGATACTGGATGGACTGTGGCGAAGAGACTCCAATGCGATATCGCGATATCACGTCGGTGGGGAAAGAGGGGAATCATTGGGTTGGGAATTTGGCGCTTGCGACTGCCGATATGCGATATCACGATATCGCATCGGTGGATACGGAGAGGTGAATGGATTGGACACTCAGCGTTTGTGATCGCCGATCGCCGATTTCGCGATATCACATCGGCGGGGGACGGATGGGCAATGTTTTGGATGAATGTGAGAGGGCGAGGTTGCGACGCAAAAACGACTTTGAGGAGAAAAGGTAAGTAAGTGAATGTGAAGGCTTTTTGAGGTTTAGGAAGGGGTCCGGCTACCTCGGGGGAACTTTATACTTTGGAAGGAGTCCATAGTATCTGGAAGGTGGTTTTGGAGGTTGGGGCTATTGCTTAGTTTCTGATAAACTGAACAATTCCCGGGAGTTGTTATGGTTATTTTTCAACCACGGGGAGGGGTATTACATAGGGGAATTTTACTTAATATTAATAATGGGACGAGAAGAATAGGGAGCTAAATAATAATGTTAGTGGCTCATATGGAGATGGTAAGAAAGCGCTAAGTTTGGGAGAACTTAGGCTGTTACAAGGGGAAAGGACCATACTTCGTGAGAAGATATGGAACGACTTTGAGTAAAGCAGATCTTTACTCAAGCTGGAGTTATGAAGATGATGAACTTAAGAGGTGTCAAGCAGATCTTGACCTGTTTCGGGGGTGCTAGTTAATGATTAGGGAAAACAGAGAGAAGGGAAGTCAGTTATACCTCATTTGAGCCTTTTTGCTTACAAATCTTTGTTGATTATGTTCTGCATGATATGATACCTGAAAACTTGGAACTGGTCAGCAATTCAACAGCCTCAGAACTACCTACCCAGCTACTTGCCTAGCATTTTTTCTTCTTTTGTTTGCGGGTGCACCTAAGACTTGCAAACCCATCATACATTTTTCTTTTAATGCTTTCCTATCTACATACTACCCTTATTTCTTCCAGAGCCCAGATTAAGCTGTTGGACTCTTCTACTTCTCTACCTATCTAAGAAGCTGCCAAGATTAAACTGTTTGGACAGATTTACAATCTCTATATTCTAAACCATGAAATTGAAACCTAGGGAGACCAAGATTAAACTGTTTGGACCTCCCTTTAACTAAAGTAGCGATACCGGGATAACTTTACAAAATTTGAAGGCAATTGGATGAACTTGAAGTAGCCTTCTTCATTTGGAGACTGTTTGAGCAAATATGGAGCATTGCAGCAAGCACGGTATGACATATTTGGCCTGTGAAATGCCAATCATGAAAAATGCATACCTGCTGCAGTAGGAGCTAACACAAATATCAAGTAAAAACCCCATGGAGGGATTGAAATTGAATGCAGGCCAAAATTTTGAAGGGTGTTGCAACCGCTATAATAAAGGGTCTACAATATGGGCTTCAGTGTCCATGAAAATACTGGCACCAATGTTTTTGACCTCATGAGTGTTAGGGGTTATAGGCACCACATGCTTCGCCCCTTCGAATAAAACAAAAGCAAGAAAACAAGGAGGTTGTGGTGTCAGGTTATGTGGAGCCTACAGTTTAATGAAAAGGATTTGGGGATGCCTGTGACCATTGTGAGAGTGTACAAAGGGCTCTTGTGTTGTTTTCCAGGCAAGAGGTTCTTTAACAAGGTTGAATAATCTTTTTCGAGGGATAACCTTAGCATTTAGGTATTTTATTCAGAGATAAGGATGTGTACCCAAGTGGTGGGAGACGAAGGCACTAGGGGAATACACATGAGAGTTGCGGGTTCGTTTGGGAGGACAAGGGACAAATTCATACAACAAATGAACAATTTTACCTTTCTCTAGTTACTCATACTTTACCATCATACCTGATACTTGTATCATTGAGTAGCAAATGGGATGAGACCAGTTTTTGGGTGGTCCGTACCTATTATGGCAGAGAGTAACATGGACTGGAGGATGCCTTTTTCATGAGATGGAATGTATCTGGGCCATTCATTGGGTGTTGACTACTCAATGTCGGGGTCCTGTAGTAGTGTTAACCTACTTGTACTTTCATTGTTAGAGCTACGCTTAGATGCCAATAGGTTCAAATTGTGAGGGAGAACTAGTCCCTTAGCTATACAATCTTTAAACTCTGACCCATCTCAAATCACATGTTTGAACCTTAGCTCATCACCCGAGTTTGGCTATTTAGATTCTCCACATGCGGACAAGTTATACTTAACCTTTGTAGGTTAAGGTGCTCAATAAAAACCTTGTTTTCCACCAACTTTATGTGAACAACATCTTATCTCATTTCTCTAAAGAGGTCTTAGTGTGAGATGGTGATAACAATGATTATAGAGAATATTGAGGCTAACCATAAGTTCTTGATGTGTTAAATATTTTATGTCTATCCTAGAGTCCCCAATGATTACCAATTCTTGTATCCCAAGCTGGCAATATTTAAACCATGGTATAGAGAATACATTTCAACTTGGTTGTTTTTTGCAATTTTGAGTCCCCCAGGCATAAGATGAATCTTGGTTTCCATCTAGGTCAGAGATGACACCTCTTGCTCCACCTAATCTTGGACTTTGTTTTGATGTTTCATCAAAGAAAATAATATGTGATCTCTTCCTTTTTTTCCACTTCTCAAATTCTTGCTCCCCAAGTTTGATTTGCCAACTAAAGGGCAATGAATTTATCTTAACTCTTGCAATCATTGAGAATTGCCTGTATTGTTCCATCCATTCCATTTCTTCTCTGATAAGAGGTTTCTTATTTTGAAAGGATAAGTTTGTTGAACAAATTATTTCCATCATGAGACTTTTGTCTTTATTTATCACCGAGTTCAGAGCTTTGAAACATTGATTGAATATATTTTTGTTGATGGCTAGCCATAACTTCCATAATAAATTTATTAGCAAGGTTTCCCAAAACCGTTTGAAAAGCTTCTTATCTTTTAAGGACCACCTATATAATATAGTCTACTTAGTGAATACATGGTTCCTACTTGTTGGCCTATGGAATCTATGGGATAACCCTAAAAATATGTTTTCACTAAACCTGTGCTGCAAAAGAACATTCTAGAAATAGGCGTCTATGAGAATAACCATATTTATTACGGAAGAAATAGTAAATTGGACCTTTCATACCTCTTATTATATTTCATTATGATTTTGTGCATAAGTAGCCCATAGACCATTATGAGGCCATACGTTTTAGATTGTAGATCACTGAGACAGTGGGGGAATTGCAACTTGTGATTATAACAATCATTGATAGAAAATCATCAAGGATTCCATCCACGATGATTTGGCATCCTAATGTTTTGAGGCATAAAACCATTTAGAGGAGAAGTGAGATAAGAGTGGAGAGACACAAGGAAGGTGGAGGTGCATCAAATTTCAAGCCCAACCAATATCTCGAAGTTTGGGACCAATTAGATATGTTAAAGAAAGTTTATTTTTATTTTTCCTTGAGCTAATTATTAATGGTTGAAAGTTTTGAGAAATTATGCAAAGGTTGATGCCCCATTAAATTGTTATATTGGCAACGAGTATGATAATCCACCTCACAAGTGCAATAAGAGTTTAAAAATTATAGCCCTTAAAATTTTATTTCTAGAAAAATCACTTAGATATTTGTGAGCTAAAAATCATTTTAAAAATAGTGATAAAGATCTTAACAGAACATTTTGAAGGGAAAATAAAGCAATTATAGAATAGAAGACACATGAAAATAAAATAAGGCCATATCATTATGGTAAACAACATTAGAAATAACATTAACCAATTCTATCATCAACAAGTACAAAGTAGAAGGTCATTTCGTTAGTGGTCAATTTAAAGAGAACTACTACATCACCATTATCACAACACATGGGAGAAACAACTGATCCTCTCTCACCATATGGTGGTATATTCTATATATATAATTGCAAGTTGTAAAAATCTTAAAATAAGAGAAACGCAGTTGAAACTATTTGTATTTCTTTAGAGCTATTGATATCTGTTTTTAATTTTGTATAGATGACACCACCTAGAGTACAACACCTAGCATATACAGAGAATTCAATCCAATATTTCAAACCAATTACTGATTCTATCACAATTTTAGTATAATTCTCACTCTTCACTCACATTCATTCAAACATGGAGATGGATCTTCACTAAGAGAAGCCACCTCTTTCATAAGCATCTCAATAGCCTAGTTAAAAACATTACGATTAGCTGAATCTTGAACATTGGTTACTAGAATTCACTCTAGTTACAATTCTCTTGCTGGGATAGCCTTAGGCATTCTTCATGTCTGAAGAAATTTACAAGATGATCATTAGTCAAGCCTACAACTTGCATGAAGGAGTACATGATTTTGGCCAATATAGTAGAAATTTCGCTTCACTAGATCCTTGCTAATAGTTTTTGATTTGTATGAATTCATAGGAATGGTTCTTTCATACTTGTGTTTGTTCACAATGGGAATGAAATTAATGAAGCCACATGTGTTTATTTCAAATGATCTAAATTATTGTTCAATTTGAACATAGTCAAAAGAAAACATGTCAAACTACAGACCTAAAAAAAATTGAACCTTAGGAAAGATTGTTTAAGAAACAAAACAAAATCAAGAAGAAGAAGAAGAAGAAGAAAATAGGATTTTGAATGCAAATTATTTATGGAGGGAGTGAAAGATGAAAGTTTATATGGAAAAATGAAAAGCAACATAAATGGGATATCTAAATTCTAGTACCGCAAAAGATATAAAAAACCATGGTAGGCTAATCCATATGGAAGTTTATAGGAAAATAAGGCATGCAATGCAAATTGGATGTCTAAACTCAGTCCCCAAAATATGTAAGAAACCATCCAAGCTTTCAAATATTTATAATGGACTTACATAGATAATTTCATCACCTAAATAGCCCTAAAATACTAACTTCTCCCTTTTGAAAATCAAGAAACAATCTTTAGCTAGATGTAATAATTACCTCAACAATGTGTTTGCCATTCTCAAATATCTCTCTGATTTTGGCTACATCACTGATATCATGCTTTGAACTGATTGATGCAATTTTTCTCTTATTGAAGGTTGCAAAAATGGTGGGATCAAACACAGAAAATGCATCTCTGCAAAATTTTTCTAAACTGAGATGAAGAAGCACAACAAAAAGAAGCCAAAATCAATATTTCAAGAGAAACTAATAAGGGTGAGAAGAAGATAATACCTAAAGGCT
Organism: Pinus taeda; assembly: GCA_000404065.3. Taxonomy (NCBI): domain Eukaryota; kingdom Viridiplantae; phylum Streptophyta; class Pinopsida; order Pinales; family Pinaceae; genus Pinus; species Pinus taeda. The sequence goes on along the minus strand of APFE030823334.1, from coordinate 21,897 downwards.
TCATGCTTTCTGAAAATAGTGAGCCAATTCATTTCCACCTGTGCACCCATCAAGGATAAAATCTCAAACAACATTGTGCATGATGGAGTTGAAAGTAATTAGTTCCAATATTTCTCCTTTTGAACTTGCTAAGATAAGAGCTCAAACCTACCACCAAGGTTATTCAACACCAATATCACAATAATTATGAAGTAGAAGAATTAGAAAGCTGAAAATAAAAGATCCAAAAATAATTTCCACATACTTTTCATAATGAACATACACACCCCATTCTAGATCGTGATAAGCTACATAATTCAGCTAGATGTAAGAGTTACCTCAACAATGTGTTTGGCATTCTCCAATATCTGTCTGATTTTGGCTACATCATTGATATTATGCTTTCAACTGATTGATGCAATCTTCCTCTTATTGAAGATTGCAAAAATCCTGGGATCAAACATAGAAAATGCATCTTTGCAAAATTTTTCCGAACTGAGATGAACAAGAACAACAAAAAGAAGCCAAAATCAATATTTCAAGAGAAAAAAACAGGGGTGAGAAGAAAATAATACCTAAAGGCTCATGCTTTCTCAAAATAGCGAGCCAATTCATTTCCACCTGTGCACCCATCAGAGATAAATTCTCAAACAACATTGTGCACGATGGAGTTGAAAGTAATTAGTTCCAAGATTTCTCCTTTTGAACTTGCTAAGATAAGAGCTCAAACATACCACCATGGTTATTCTACACCAATCTCACAACAATTATGAAGTAGAAGAATTATAAAGTCGAAGATAAAAGATATAAAAAGAATTTCCACATACTTTTCATCATGAACATACACACCCCATTCTAGATCATGATAAGCTACATAATTCAGATTTGTAAAAATGCAAGAACAAAAATATTGGGGTGGTCTAGATAGCAAGTTGTTCCCATGCAATAATGTTAGTTGTAGGTGGAGACTTGTCACTAGAGACAGAGTCTTTAGACTGAATTTTTTTTTTGTTACTTGGGCGACAACAACAGCTGGTAACCCAAGTTACAAATGCATCCAAGGGACCTATAATTCTTGTAATTATGTCAAGGGTCCTTTTAATATTTAATTTTCTAAGAATATGGAAAATATTTCAGGTGTTCTCTGGGTGCGATATCAAGATAATCTAGAGGAGTTGTCATTGCAAATGTGATATTTAAAGAATACAATCCCCTCCTCCTCGAACTAATCCTAAATTTCTTTTCGATGTTTCATCAAAGAAAATAATATGTGATCTCTTCCTTTTCCACTTCTCAAATTCTTTCTACCCTAGTTCAATTTGCCAACTAAAGGGAAATGAATGTATCTTATGTCTTGCAATCATTGAGAATTGTATGTATTGTCAAAATCTCACACTTCGACCACAACATTAAAATCTAATGATGCCCCATAAAGATTGCGTCACGAAAAAATGAACAATTATACTTCAAGAATGGTTGCCACTTGCTCATGTAATGCAGACAAGATCAAGTAATTTAACAATAAGAAGTAACATTAAGTTTACAGCTTAACCAATGTAGAGAACCAAAATATCCAATTACTTTCAGCGATGCATGTGTACATAAGAACGAAGAAATACAACATAAAACAGAAGATCAAATTTGAAGAATCTAATATGAAAATTTAGTTTGAATCTTTTAGGTTATAATATACAATGGTTATAATCAGGAACATTCTTCAAGCTCTCTTACCAGTTTAGTAGAGAAAAACTAGGAATTAGATGGGTTTCCACATAGATCCAACTGGACAAACTTTTTACATGGTAATGTGAACACTTAACAAAATATATAAACAATTAAACAATACATAATAAATAGAAGAACGACAAAAATGTTATTGATAGTAAAAGTGATGATCCTCATCAATGGGTAATTATATGGGCCTTAATTCACCTCCTAACTTAGTAAAATAAACTCTTCTCCAAACTTATTACATGTTTTGATTATATTTTGTTTAATGGGTTGAGTTAAAGTGAGATATTGTGCCTAGTGGACTAATATGCATTGAATGCGGGTTTGGAAGAGAAAATGAAGGAATTTTGGCAAGACTAAGGTTCCAAACTTGAATGGGACAAGGGAGAGAGATTGTAGGAGGTAGAACACCTCATTTACTCCTCCCCTTTTCGAATATTCCTCCATTAATCACACTAGCTCAGAGTGCAAGCAACCAAGTCATGAAGATCAAAAGGAAGTCAAGCAAGTGATAGACAAAGAGTTAGTTCATCTTTATTTTGGGAGCCGAGCCTCCCTAGATTTAAGGAAGTCATTAGAAACTTTAGTTGTATAAGTAGAGAGGCCTAGAGCCTCATTAGGATTCGAATTTTTGTGGTAAAAACACTAGTTATTTTTCGAGCTCCAGACTTGTGGAAGACATTGATGTAATTTTTTGTTTCGATGATGAAAATGACAATTTTCTTGATCTAGCAATGACTTAAATCAGAGGGTTGAAGCTCTTGGGTTAGGGCCCAACCCTAGCAGCAAGGGTTCCTGGTCATGTCACTGTATGCTTAGCTTAGTTTCATAAATTCATGGTTAAATTGTCCCTAGAATTATCTCATTGCGAGTAATGTGGATTTGATTAATTGTTTACTAGTTTGCTTCCATTTTTGCTTTACTTTAGTACCAGGTTAGAAGAGATAAACGGAGAACCAAAAATCTGTTAGAGGGTGTCTTGGCCTCACCTCCTCCCTTAGTGATCACGATTTGAGGAAAAGACCGTTAAGCAGCCCCAAAAAGACATATTTCCATTTCCTCATAAGATTTAGAGTTTGCTGTACTTAAACTACCATTTGATCATTTTTGAAAGTGTAGGATTTAATTTCCATCTCTTCCATATTCAATCTTCCAATAGATCTCATCCATTATTCCATTTTATTCATCAGTTTTCCTCATGCATGAAGTAGACAACTAGTTCATTAAATTATTCTTTTCTAGCTTGTTAGAATTCTTCTTGTTTACATGACCTTGTGGCAATTATAAATGTTTGATGTAGAGCAGGTGCTTCAAAAATCTAAAGGGATCTCATAGCAAGAAACCACTTTCCAACTTCATCCATTCATAATCATCCCTTACATTCACCAAATATTCAACACTCATCATTTAACATAGAAATTCCTCCAAGCATGTTGAGTGAATCCAACTATCTCCTAACCTTAGTATTGAGTTTTGAGTGATCCTAGGCATTTTCTCACTCCATTCCACCCATCCACCACCTTCACTAAGCCTTCCATCACCTCCAACAACCATGTTTTTGCTCTCGGATGTATCCTATAGAAATATAGGGAATCGTGTAGGTTTCTAGTACATCATGTACATTTTCCTGTAGTGGCTTTTTTTAGGTCGACTCGAGGGAAAAATTCTATGAAGTCACACCATGTCACCCAAGGGTCTCCCAAACCTTCAAACCTCTCCTAAACCTCCCAACCATCCACCAACATCTCTAAGACACCTGTCACATCACCAAAAGAGATTAGGGTTTACACTTGATTTCCTAGAAAAAGAATGAAAAGAACAAAATAGATTTATCTTAGTCCTTTACATGCACAGTAGTGATGTTTGATGTTTTGAAATTCCATGCTTTAGATAGTATCATTTCATACATGTTGCATTCGAAATTTTGTAAAGTATAGTTTCTCATGAGTTAGTTAGAGAATGGTGTGTTTTTAGCATAGGATTTCAGTCATTTTCCTTATTTGCAGTAGATAAGCTTTCTCCTAGACTATATCTCTCTTTCTTTCAGCGGCGATCAAGATTCCTTTGAATCCATAGAGATCTGGCTTGAAAACCCTAGTGGTCTCTTGCCAGCTGAACAGTCACAAACTGTAGAACCATCACTTTTACTTGTTTATACAAAATTGTCACCTTCAAGTTTGTATGAAGCTCGGGTTGATAAAGTAAAGCTAGTAGCTGCAGGAGTTACAACATTAAAAAAGTCTTTCGGTAGAAATCACATGAGAAAATTTTTGTTGGTTGACGCATTTCAAACCAACAAGTGTGGTTCATCTTGAGGACTAGATGAAGAGGTAGACCAAGGAAAAGGTTTAAATAGAGAGCAATGTAGAGAAATAATTTCAAGTAACGGCTATATTTGAACAATAATGTTTTTATTATGATATTATTTCATTAATTTATTAAAACCAAATATTACTAGTCCTTGAAAAATAATATTTAAATAATGATATTAGTTTATTAAAATATTAATATGTAACAGCTATATTAAATGGCTAGTTTTTGAAAAAATATTTAAATAATGATATTATTTCATTAATTTATTAAAAATATTAATAGGTAATGGCTATATTAAATAGCTAGTTTTTGACAATAATATTTAAATTAATTTATTAAAACCAATTTTTTTTTTCTTGGTAAAATTAAACTATTTCTATTGAGTAAAATATAGTACAATCAAGAAAGACAAGAAACCAGCCAACCGGAAATGATGAAACTATCAACCTCGGTCCTCGAGAAGGAGTGAGCCATTCACGGAGCTACAACAAATAACTTGGGAGAAAAAACTGACTGTTACCCCACAGGGGCAGAATTCTCAACACGATGTTTTTTCCCTTTCTTTTTATTGACTTTTATTCAGCCATCCTGGGGAGTATGAGCTAAAACAACTTGAAGACTGGAATTCTCCAACAAGGGGATCTACTTATATGATTCAGAAGAGGAGGTCTCATGGACGCGTTTCTGGGATATTGCTATGACAATGGTGTGCGCATGAGTATCAATGGACGGATCCATCGTCTGAGGCGCCTGTTCCGGTTCTGCATCGTTCTCCTCATCTTCTGAGCTTGAGGAATCAAACCTCACTACTGGCGGCAAAGAACAAGGGGTCCAACGCTTGGGTTTGGTCTTTGCAAAGTTCCCCTTTTTCGATTTTTCAGTCAGCAATGGGCAAGAATTCTACAAGTGCCCTGTTAGGTGACAGTGGCGGAAACGAAAGGCAGTGTTTTTGTAATCTAGGTTCTGGGTCCAAACAAAGTCATTGATCTTGAGATTGATTTGATCTGGCAGTCCCTTTCTTAGATCTAGCTCCACACATATTCTAGCATATGTGTAGAGACCTTGGTGTTCTCGCCAGGAATCTCCCATTAAAAAGTGGCCCAAGGTGTTGCCTATGCTCCTATAGACTGCTAAATGTGATAGGTGGACTCGAAAGTTTGGAAGTATGATCCAGACAGGCGCTTTGGTGATGACTGCAGATGCTGGGTCAAAATATAAGAACCATGGAGTTAAGAAGAGTCCTGTTGTACCCATAAACCAAGGACCTTCTTCTAAAGCCTATTCATAGTGCTTTGGATTGTCGAATAGAACTATAAAATATCCTTTTGAGCAGAAGCAAACCTTGCAATGGTGAGTCTAGTTGTCATACATCCAGTCATAGAGGTCCTTAAAGCATGGCCAAAGCCCATTGAATATGCAAATGATGGCCCTTTCAGCAAATTTTTGAATGTCATCTACAAGGCCAGGGTGGGAGATCTCAATAGAGGGAACCTCCTCTAACTTATCAACCAGAAAAGGCTTGGATTTGGGAGTCTCAGGGGAAATGGGAATCTCATAGTGTACTGTAACTTTGTAGTAGAAGGGAGAAGCATAAGGAGATTGACCTGCAACGCCACCTCTCAAACGAAGGGAAAACACTAAGGAGCTATTATTTTTTATGCTGCAAGAAGAGAGGGGAAGAGGATCATCGAGTTGTTTACCTTGAAATATAAGTCTTTGTAGGGTAGAGGGGATCCTGAATCGGCATTCCACATTTACCTTGAGATTTTGCACCAGATCTAAGGGGTATATCTATTCCAGAATGGTCTTGCCTGAGATCTGTATGATTTGAACCTGAAAGGGGGCAGAGGAATTTTTAGAAGCTTTCTAGAGCAACACAGTGTCAGAATCTTTTGGGTCTCCTATCTCCTAATGAACTGCAGGTGGAGGGGGAGGAAAAAGCTTCCGCCGATGGAATCTATCGTTCCATCCCAGATCCATTGCAAAGGATAGGGCTGCAGATCTGTAGAGAGGTTGAATGTTCATTTGGATCAGACAAACCTCTGCCTCGCTGCCTTTTTGGAGTAAAGCGAGTAAGGCCAATGCTTGGAGCGCTTCTAGGGTCTCTGTCCCGGGAGAAAAGTATGGGCAGCTTAAGAATCGCAAAAGGAATAAGTCGTTGCGAGCCAAGATCCAACCCAGTTCCTTGTCACACATGTCATTCCAAATATGGAGGTGCTCATACCATTGTCGAATCTTACTACCGTGCACTATCATGTCTGCAACCAGGTCCTTGAAGGGAGGGCGACCAGCTTTGTCAAGGAGTATGCGAGGGAGCTCGTCTTTGAATGTTTCATATCTGCCAAGTTGGGGTTTTCCGAAATGCAGAGGACAGAGTGAAACTACCTGCAGCACATAAGCTTCTTCCGATTTTTGACTCGGCAGACGATCCACTATGCTGGAGACATGTGGGGCGACTGTCACAATTTCACCCTCCGCCTGTTTGGTTTGCATTGACGAGGGATGTATTATATGGGTGTCCATCGTGCTGCAGCTGCAAAACCCTCACAGACCCTAAATTCTCCCTCGGTGCCTCAGCTTAAGTTTGATTTAAAGATATACTCAGCGATTTTTTTATTAAAACAAATATTACTAGTTTATGAAAAATAATATTTAAATAATGATGCTAGTTTATTAAAATATTAATATGTAACAACTATATTGAACGGCTAGTTTTTTAAAAAATATTTAAATAATGATATTATTTCAATAAATTATTAGAAATATTAATAGGTAAAACTATATTAAATGGCTAGTTTTTGAAAAATAATATTTAAATTAATTTATTAAAACCAATAATATTTAAATAATGATACTAATTTATAAATTTTATTAAAATTTAATATGTAACGGCTATATTAAATGTCTATTTTTTGAAAAATAATATTTAAATTAATTTATTAAAACCAAATATTACTAGTTCTTGAAAATTAATATTTAAATTGTGATATTAGTTTATTAATCTATTAAAAACAAATATTAATAAGTAACCGCTATATTAAACAACTAGTTTTCAAAATAAATAAATAAATAATGAAAGTCAAACTTTAAAGGAGGGGAGTCAAAAATAACAAATTATAAAAACGAGTTACAACATTCTTGCTGCAATACTAGTGCTCATTACTTTTTGGTGTTGTTGTTGGGGAGGTGTATGAGTACTATGTGATTACTGCTTTCCTTCTTCTGTTTCTTGTTTCTAATATTCTGCTCTTAGTTTCGTTTCTGCAAAAGTAATTTCGTTTTCTTCCTTTTTCATTTTGCATTCTTTGCTTTCCTTTCCATTCTGCCAGTCTGATTTCAATCAACTAGCTAGCTTTTCATTTAGTTAGTAGTTTTCATTTAGACTGCAATCTTAATTCTACAATCACTTTCAAAGTTTGAAAAAAACATGAAACCAAATAAAAACATTTCTTTTCATGCCTTGTAGGAATAGGGATAACTTAGGGAAATATTTTCCAAATACCCCCATTGCTTCAAACATCCAACCTTCCCTCTTCTTCGTCGACTATGAACTGGAGGAACCCTTAGGTGAGCAACTAGACATATTTGAAGAACCTATAGGGGAAGAAGAAGAAGAAGGAGAACCCATTCCTACTGAACCTATAGCTAAAAATAGAAATTATAGAGGAAATAGAGAAAGCATTTAGGGTCTTCCCCATCAGGGAAACCAATGGGGATATTAAGATGAAAAATATATGTCCTTCTACTCTTCATCATTTCCATGGCCTGACTACATAATACCCAGACACTTTCTTATTTGAGTTTGTTGTCATATGCCGAACCTATGACTACACAAATGATGAGCGGTAGTTGAAACTATTTCCATCGACTCTCAAGGATGCAAAATCGCACTAGTTCATGGGTTTACCTAGAGATAGCATCACAACTTAGGCTCAAATGTAGCAAGCCTTCAATAACAAGTACCAAGACTACTATAGGTCTAAAGACACTAAAAAGGAAATTTTTAGGATGTCCTTAGGCAATGATGAATACCTAGAGCATTATGAGGAAAGGTTCCATATTAGCTACAAAAGGGTTAGTTTCACATTTGACCCTGAGTCACTGAAGCTGGTCCTTCTTAGAGGAGTAAGGGAAGCCCTTCTAGATACCCTGCACTTGTTAGTAGGAGGGGATATCTACCAGTTACCCTATGAGGATATCAAGACTGTCTTTAGAAACCATTCTAGGGTAGCTAGGAAAAAGGGTAGGGGTAGTCAACCTATGGTCAATCCATCCTCTTCCAGTTCATCCATGAAGGGTGAAATTGGAAATATTCTCGAGGATTTCAAAAGTGAGATGTTGCAAACCATTTCCCTGCATATGGACATTATGCACATTAAGAGAAAGAAGGAGGAAGAAGAGAGAGCCTTGGTCATTTTTTGTCCTAGATGCACCAGGAGGCACCCTAGGAACAAATGTACATTGGACTCTATTGAAATTTTCTCAGTCTATGATGAAAACCACTTCGTAGACAAGTTCCCCTCCTTACTTGGACTCAAATATGTATATCAAGGGGTTGAAGGGGTCATTGAGCAACTCTACTACGTAACCCAAAGGAGACCTCATGGGCCTAGAGCATATCAGCAGGGTATGCAAGGGTCATCCCATGCACATTACAACCCAAACCAAACCACATCCATACCTTCTTGGGGACCCCATGCTCATCCTTCCTGGTCTACACCTCCTGCTTGGTCCTTTGCACCTCAGTACCATTCCCAACCAACTAGCTAGTCATTTCAACCATATGCTCTGCCACAACCTCAGTGGAATGCACCACCCCATGGGTGGAGGCCCCAATATAACAATGTTCCAACTTTATTTCCTTCACCACCTACCCAACAACATATTTTACACTCTGGTCCGCCTAAACAACCCCAAATTCTAGCCTAGCCAAATTTGAACCCGAACAATAGACAAGCATAGCAAGTATATAGTGGAGAGACACCATATCCATCTTATGTTGTGGAGATTCAAGAAATAAACCTGAGATCTGGGAGAGTACTCCTGGACAACCAAGCTCTAGCTCCACCCATGGAGGTTGAGGAAGAAAGGGAGGAAAGTGTGCTTAAATTAAATCCACCACCCTTTCCTGAGAAATTAACCCAACCACTCCAACCTACCCGAGAAGAGACTAAACTCCTGGGAGAATTGAAAAACCCATTTGTCAAAATTCCACTTCTCCAAGCTATTAAGGATGTATCTATTTACAACAAGTTGATTAAGGAGAAGTGCTTCAAGCATCTAGGGAGGTGAAAAGGAGATACCCATACCATTAATGTCATTGGAAAACTGTCCAACTTAATTCTAGGGTAGGTAATCTATCCAAAGTATTTGGACCCTAGAAGCCCTGTAGTAGATGTGCACACCAATGGAACCATTGTCCCACACACTTTGATCAATATTGGGGCTTCCATTAATGTCATGACCAATGACACCATGCTCAAGCTAAACCTCCAATGTTCATTAAGGAAGACCAAAACAATTCTACAACTTGTAGACTGGTCCACACTGACCCTGAGGTGGTTGTGGAGGATGTGATGGTCTCCATTGATTCTTGGGAATAGCCTATAGATTTCCTAGTTCTCTAGCGTAAGGCTAAGCATATTGGTTACCCTCTCATCCTTGGGACGCCCTGGTTAGCCACTATCGATGCTTACATTAGCTACAGAGCTAGAAATATGAGCATTAAGAATGGGCATATGTCCAAGCAGTTAGTCATATACCCTCTCACTCAGCCATCTCTAGAACATGCCTTACCTTTTTGGCTGGAAGAGGAGGAGGAAGATAAATTTTATTTTGCCCAACTCTATACCTTAGAAAAACCATGGGAGGGGGACAACAAGATGAAGATGATTTGATCAAACACGTACTCCAAAGTCCAACCCCCAGTACATTGTCCTTAGAGGTAGTAAAGGAAATCCAAAACAATCATGGATTAGATCTATGCTTATATCATTCCAACCTTATCCGTGCCAAAATCATAGAATTCGATGTCGAGAAAACTCTGAAAATCCATCCATCTATTTTTGTTCTCTAAGAAGAAAAGTTGTACAACATGCTAAGGGAACACCTAGATTCCTTTGCTTGGAGCTACCGAGAAATGAAGGGAGTGCACCCCACAGTGTGCACTCAACATATTTATACCAAGGAAGGTTGCAAGCCAGTCTGACAACCCCAAAAGAGGATGAATCCAGCACTTAGTTATTAAACAACCTCACAAAAAGATAGAAAAGATAGATCAATGCCTTATAATTCAGCCTCTTCGAGGGGGAAACCTCCTTTACATTACAAAAATAAACAATTATTGGATGATACAAATGACTAAACCTCCCTTCTATATATAGGAGTCTAAGGGGTCACAATATATTCAAGCTAACATAACAACAATAACAGAATGGCACGACAATAACAATAGTAGTTTTCTATGGGGCACACTAATAACAATATGGGGACAATAGGGGCACAATAATAAAAATAAGGGCTACAATGACAATAGTAATGGGGGAATCACTAGTATTATAGGTACCTAACACTTAAAGATATAGTGAAAGAAGAATTACAAAAACTGTTAGATGGAGGATTCATTTACACTATCTCAAATAGTGAGTGGGTCTCTCCTTTGGTGTTGGTTCCAAAGAAAAATGGTAACTGGAGGATTTTTGTTGATTACAGGGAGTTAAACAAAGCCATAAATAAGGACCATTTCCCTCTACCTTTCATCGACCAAGCACTGGATGGCTTGGCAGGGAGAAGGTTTTTCTCTTTCCTAGATGGATTCAACGGGTACAATCAAATCTAGATCAGCCGATAAGACCAAGATGAAACGACCTTCACTTGTCCTTGTCGTACTTTCACCTATAGGGTCCTTCCTTTTGGCCTATGCAATGTTGCTACCACTTTTCATAGAGCAGTCCTGAGTATCTTTGCCGAGTTACTCCATGACGCAGTAAAAATCTATATAGATGATTTCACACCTTATGGAGGTGATTTCGAGGAGGATTTTTCCAACTTAGGTAAGTTTCTACACAAATAAATTGAAATGAACCTGTCCCTCAGTCCCAAGAAATCTGAATTCTAGATGACCGCGGGGACCTTGTTAGGTCATTCAATATCTCAAAAAGAACTGTAGGTGGACCCAAGCAAAATAGCTATCATCCAAACGGTCCCACCTCCACAAAATCAGAGAGATGTTAGAACTTTCCTAGGGTTAGATGGATATTACTAAAGATTGATAAAAGACTTTAGCAAGTTGGCTTCTCCTTTATTTGGTTTATTGGACAAAGACTCTAAGTTGTTATGGTCAAAATGATATCAAGAGGCCCTAGACACGTTGAAGGAAATTAACCACTACACCAAATCTCTGAGGCCCAAATTGGGCCCACCCTTTTCATATTCATGTTGATGCTTCACACAAATACATAGGAGTAGCCCTAGGCTAGATAGATGAGAAATTACTACACAATGACCGAAAAGGAGCTCCTAGCTGTTGTGCATTCATTGAACAAACCTAGGCGTTATATTATAGGCTATCAAACATTTATACATATTGAGCATGTTGTAGTCAAATATTTAATGAATAAACCTAATGTGAATGCCCAGATTATTAGATGGTTACTCTTATTACAAAAGTTTGATCTAACTATCATTGATGAGATAGGCAAGGAAATGTTGTTGTAGACTTTTTGTCTAGATTAACTTTTCCTGTGGGTGAAGAGGGAATTGATGATGATCAGTTCTCGGATGAGCACTTATTTTCCATTTCAGCTCTCTCTCCATGATTTGCTGACATAGAAAACTATTTGGTATCTACATAGTTCTAACTCAATTTGTCCTCCAAAGAGAAAAAAAAAAGATTATGAGGAAGAGCGCCCCCTTCACGTAGATTTGGGGCAACCTCTACAAACTTGGCCAAGATCAAATTCTGAAAATATTTGTCAGGGAGGAGGAATTCTTCGACATACTTCTGACCTGTCATGATGGGCCTTGTGGAGGTCTCCTTACAGCAAATAGGACATCATTTAAAGTGTTACAAGCTAGGTATTGTTGGCCCACTCTTCATCAGGATGTGAAAAGATATACTAGTCAGTGTGATTGGTGCCAAAGGATGGGAAAGCCTACTCCAATGGATGAAATGCCTCTACAACCTCAAGTGAATTTTGAGCCATTTGACAAGTGGGGCAAGGACTTCATTGGACCCACTGACCCTCCTTCCAAGAAAAAATAGTATATCATTGTGTGTACTAAATATCTAATTAAGTGGGCTAAAACCATGACAATTAAGGCAACAACAGAGGAGAAGGTGGATGAGTTCTTAAGGGAGAATGTATTTTACAAATTTGGGTACACTAGAGAACTCGTCATTGATCAAGGAAGCCAATTTACCTCCAACATGATTCAATAATTTCTCAGCCAGCATAAGATCAAGCATAGGACCTCCACTCCTTATCACCCACAAGCTAACGGGAAAGTGGAGGTGACCAATAGAGCACTGGAGGGCATCTAGACCAAAGTGGTTATCAACAACAGGAAATATTGGGTAGATAGAGTAGTTGAGGCCACCTGGGCCTATAATACCACTTGGAAGACCAGCACCTGATTCCCACCCTATGAGCTGGTCTATGGGAAAAAGGCCCTATTGTCCATTGAGTTTGAGTATAACACATTGAGGATGGAAGCCCAACTAGATCTAGATCTCAGCAGTGCACAACAAGAGAGATTTCTTGAGTTGAATGGTTTAGATGAATTCCAAATGCAGGCCCTCCACACATAGAGGTAACTCAACTTTAGAGGAATATATGTCATGATAAGAACATCAAGGATAAGAAATTTCAAGAAGGTGGTTACGCCTTGTTATATGACTCCATATCTAAATAATTTAATGGAAAGTTAAGAGGAATATGGTTAGGGCCTTATGTTATAGAGAGATGTCATGATAATGTTTCTGTGTAGATTAGAACCATAGATGCAAAGGCCATTCCTTTACTTGTTAATGGGCACAAATTGAAAGTGGCGGTGGAGAAAGTTTCAACTTGTGCCTCATCAAGTCATCAAGAAAAAATAAATAAGAAGACTCAGGTGAAAACTTCTATGAGGCATTTGAGTCCCACTATTGGACTGAAAACCTCTTGGGGTGGCCCAATGGTGTGAAAAAAAAAAGGAAATGAAAAGATCCCTCGGCGAAAACCTCTCTTGAGGCACCTAGGGAAAACAACTAGAATGAAAACCTCTTAGAGGAAGACTAATCATTTTAAAAAAAAAAAAAAAAAAAAAAACTAAGGAAAAAAAATCATGGAACATTTATGTTTGCAGGTCAACAAGAGGACGATTAGAGAACAAAGGAGAGTGAAAAAGGAACCTACTTCACTCACATTTTTATTTTTCCACCCATCATCATTCATCACTTCACCATTTCTTTCATTTTCTTTTTCTTATTTGCTTTAGTTTACAAGGGGACTATGTTTTCTATAGGATGGCCTATAATCCTATAAGATCCGTTGAAAACCTGCAGGATGATCCTGTAGGAATTACAGTGGCTCAGGAATCCTACAGGAAGTGACCCTAGAGTGAAAAAATGACCTGTCATGTCAAAAAAATAACATCCCTACATCACAACTTCATTACCATACATCTCTCCACCTTGATCGCTCCTGCATTCATCATAAAAAAATTTAGTTCTAAAAAAAAAAATCATAGTCCTCAAGACAAAACATAGAGGAAAAATGAAACAGAGGGAAGAAGGGAACAACACTTGAGTGTATTCCTCATTATTTACACTCCTAGACCTCCTCTCTACCCATGTCATCATCTTCAAAATCCCAATAGAGGAAATTATTAAACATTTTGAGGGAGAAGCAACTATGGGACATCCTGTAGGAAATCCTATAGCTACCTATCCCACAGAATAAAAATCATCAGTAGTAGCAAGCTTCCAGCATGAAGATCCAAGGGAAAAATAAGATCCAAAGAAGCAGCATCACCATCATCTTCAACACCAGGTACCTGCACATCAAGGGAATCATCAGAGGGCAATGAAAAAAGGAAGGAAAAATAACATGCAGCCAACACACAACAAGCACCTCATGCATTCAACAAACTACAATAATGTATTAGCACCATAGGTGAGTATCTCGCTTCACTCTCTCATTTTAATTATGTAGTCAAAAAAATATAAGGGTTGTAAGTGAGTTGGTTTAGAAGTGAAAGGTGGCCAGTTAACTTAGCCACCTTCATTTAGTCGACAAAGACAAAACATTTGGTCCTCCCACACGTGGCAACAATCAAGTCAAAACAAAGAGAGGATAAGGACAAAAGTAGTTAAGTCTACGGATGCATGAAGTGCGAGCTGATTATGATGAGAGGGGAATGATGAGGTGGTAGTGGGGACCAACAGTCCAAAAATAGAGAACGTACCTCAGCTGCTAGCACACCACCTCACTCAACTCGACCGTCATAGTAAATAATCATTGATCCTCATGCACTCATACATTCATATCCTCGAGGGTACCTCTATTAAAGTCTCTCTCGTACCTAGGAAACCTGTAGAAGAGAAAATTCCACCATTCTTGTGCACTGGACTTCCTACAGGATTACACGGGATATCCTATAGGATCACACAAGAATCCTACATGATATAATCAGACAGTCTACAAGATTGGTTGAGAGAAGTTTCATAAGGGGACACACACAAGTTCTCTACAAAAAACACCATGAGGAGGTAGGATATGTATTTACTTCCCTTTTTCCAAGTGAATTTCTCATAAAAATCTCATAGTTTGAGTGAATTTGGCAGCTGTGTAAGGGAATTGACTACACAATTATTTCAGTCCCATTGAATTATGCATATAATATGTATCAACCATCTCTGCTCCTCAAAATTTACTAGCCAAAATGATGGGGGGTTTTAATAGAGGGGAGTCCATTAACACTATGACAATCCACCAACACCCTCCTCTGTTAGAAATCTTCACGAGGCATAATTGGATTCGTTATTTTGAGAAATTAAGGGGGTATGATAATGGAGTGGCCTAAGAGTTTTCTCTCTCCCTCATTCCACTAACCAGAGCCCATGCCACTAGGCCTGGAAATTGATATCCTACAAGACGTATTCTAAGTTTCAACATGTATTTCACAGTTGGTAAAAATTTGTGCACCTCAAATCTGACGTCTAAAACATATTGGGGTCCCACCATTTTGACGTTTAATTAAGAATCTAAACTGTAGAAATCTATTGTATCGAAATTTACAAATCCCCAAAATTATTTATTATAACTAAGGTTGAGTTTACAAAAGTCTAATCATAATGTACATATTACACATAAGTGATCCACATTGGTGATCCAGTTGAGTTATGGTAGGGCTATGGCTAGTGTGCTATATTCTTTCAAGATCTGGTTCTTGAGAATTAATGGGACATTATGGGAGTAACCATCGATTATATGAATATTGATGACATAATTTAATGACCTATTTACTAGCATTGGAATTGACTCTCTTGCAAAACAACTCTCCAATTTACCAGTTTCACCTTTGGCATCTAACCATGTGTGCTTTGATGAATTATGTGTTTTATGGTCTTACATTTTCCTCTACATTTTCCTCTACCATTGCTCTTTCTTGCTAATTGGGAAAAGTAATAACATCTCTACAATCTTTTAATTTACCCTACTGCACTATTGAATTTGTTAGTGTCTGAATATGGAATGCTTTCTTGTTCAAAAAGGGTAGAATGGTTACATTTCCTTTGCCATTGCTCTTTCTTGCTAATTGGGAAACACAATAACATCTTTGCAATCTTTTAACTTACCCTATTGAATTGTTCGTTAGTGTCTGAATATGGCATGCTTTCTCATTCAAAGTGGCTAGACTGGTGGTATCAGCCTATCAGGTATGTATGTTTTATTTACTTATGCCATTAGTTTATTGTAAACCCTGAAAAATACTTACAATTTATGTAAAATCTAATATGATGTATATCTCATAGGAAATTTTGAAGTAAATTAAGGCATGGTTGCTTTATTTACTTATTGTGTTAGTTATTGTAAAACCTAAAAAATACTTACAAGTTATATGTAAATTTTGATATGGTATAGAGCCATTCAAGAAATTTTGAAGTAAATTAAGGCCTGATTTCTTCTAGCCAGCCTAGGGAGCCCCCAAGGAAATTTTGAAGTAAATTAAGGGGTGATTTCTTCCAACCAACTTTGGGAGCAGCTCAAACTTAGGTTGGTAGCCTAATACACCCTCAAATTCAAGAAAAAAATGTGTATTTTATTTTTTCCATTCTAATCTATTATGTGTTTTATGGTTTTATGTAATTTGGTAGTTTTTGGGAGTTGAGGATTTTGACTTTTAAAAATCGGAGTGGATAAGAGGTTTAATGTTATTTGGTAGTTTTCTGGAATGAGAAGTTGAATATTTTGAATTTTTAAAATTGGAATAGATAAAAATCTTTTAAGGTATTACATTTATTTATGAATCAAAATTTCAAAAACATTTTCTTCAATTTCTCTCCAATTTTTTGCATGATGTTTTGGCAATTGTTTTAAGAAGATTTTAAGGTTGGAAACCTTGTTAAATAAGGAACTTCATAACTAAGAAGCCTGCCCAATGCCCATGACAGTAATATATCCAATACTCATCCAAAAAGAGTTTAAGTTTTTAACTAAATGTAGCATGCTTAGAATGTTCGGTATCTAAAAGTTTAAGTAATTAACTAAATGTAGTGTAAAATTTTGGGTATCCAAAGTCTGTCCTTGTTGTATAACGAACTCTAAGGTTATTTGGTAGTTTTCTAGAATTAGAAGTTGACAATTTTGAATTTTCAAAATTGGAGTGGATAAGAAGTTTAATGCTATAAGGTATTCTTTTTGGAATTGGAAGATGAAGATTTTGAATTTTCAAAATTGGAATAGATAAGAGGTTTTTAAAGTATTAGATTTATTTATGAATCAAAATTTCAAAATCAACATTTTCATCTATTTCTCCCCAATTTTGTGGATGATGTTCTAAAAATTGTTTTACTAGATTTTTAAGGTTGGCAGCTTTCTTAAATAAGGAACTTCATAACTAAGGATCCTATCCATAGCTTAGTAATATATCCAACACTCATCTAAATAAATTTTAAGTAATTAACTGAAGTGTAGTATTTTCAGTATCTAAAATCTATATCAGCGTCTTTAATGCTATTTGGTAGTTTTCTAGAAACTAAAGTTGAGGATTTTAAATTTTCAAAATTGGAGTGGATAAGATGTTTAATGCTATTTGGTAGTTTTTTGGAATCCAACATTGAAGATTTTGAATTTTCAAAATTGGAGTAGATAAGAGGTTTTTAACTAATTTAACTAAAATATAACCAATGTAATTTTATTTCAAATATCACTAGACATTAAATATATTTATGTATTTAAAAATATATTTAAAAAAACACTAGAAACCATCATGTTTGGCAATTTATGTGTACAATTGAAATTACATGCTATTGGACAAGTACAAATTTCATGGTGATAATTTTAATAAATCATGGTTTTGGCTTTCGGTTTTCTTTTTTTTTCTTCAGATGCATAGCAGGATTCCAAAAATATTAAAAAAAACAAACGAAATAAATATAGAATTTCTTAATTCAAATCATTAAAAAATTTAAATTTTTTATTTTTTTAGGGGATATTTATGATTGAGGCCATTGTATTTTATTTTTTTTCAAAATGCATATAGAATTCCTATGAAAGAAAACCAAAAAATTATACAGTTTTCTTCACTCAAAACCTCAAATTAATGATTTTTTTTTTTTTTTAGAAATTAAAAATATAGAAATCATAAATCAAAAATTAAATTGAATTTTAAATCATTCATACATCCTAACCTTATCATACTTGAAATTTACAAGGGTTGAAATTTACCTGAAATTGTGTTGTATTTTTATTTTTATTTAATGGAGTTAAAAAAATGAGAAACAAATATTTCTTTTTAATTTTAGTCAAAAGGATCTTATTTTTTGGATCTAGAAATTGTAATAAAACTAGAATTTGAGTCTATTAGTGAGAGAACATTGGAAATTTTCATATATAATATATGTATAGACCAAAATATGTTAAAAATAATCTTTCAGGTTCACAAATGTTCGAACATCTTGTCCTCTACATTATTGGAGATGTGTTGCTAATGGTAAAACTACATAAAATATTACCGAAGAATGAAAAATGTGTGTGATTAGAATTTTCTGAGCCTTTTTAGAAGAATAAAAAATGTGTGTGATTAGAAATTTGTGAGCCTTTCTAGAAGAATGAAAAAGGTTCGTGATTATAATTTTTCCTTCCTTTTTTTGGAATTTATGAGGAAAATAGCTTCAATCTGGTTTGTACACGCATGAGAAGGATCACCTATTGATATTTCCACAATTTGTTTTTGCTAGAGATGGATATATCTATGTGAAGTCTAGAAGTTTGCAATTATAAGCACAACTTTGGTAAATTGGTTTAAATAATGTTGTGTTAAGCATCAACAAATGTTGGTAGCTGTTACTTTTAGTAAATTGCCATAATTCCACTATATTTTCAACATCATATAGTGTAAGATGATTAGTATTATACTCACATTGGAGGCTTGGATGACCATACTCACGCTACGGATGTTGTACACTGCTCACTAGCATCTATGTGAAAACAATATCATTCTACCTCGAAGCTTTATAAACACACATAGAATTATTTCTTGATTATTACATAGAAGAGTTAAATGTGGGAAGATCCAATGGTACTAGTTTAGTTTATTAACATGAAAGGTTGTTTATTGGCATAAAATGTAAAGTGAAGGGCATGTAAAATGTAAAAGCGTGATGAAATTCTCATTTGACGGGCAAAGGGAATTTGAAAGTCTAGGCTTGCATGCCACTGCTGTAGTGAGAGGCCTCTCCATAGAGCTCACACCTGAACTCATAAGCAGAATCACCACACTTCCCCTAGGAGTGCTTGGAGAAAGGAAGACAAGGGAGATAGCTAGAGTCCCAAGGAGGAATTCTTTTAGAGTTAGAAGAGCCCATTGAGGACAAAAATGGACTAAGGAGAATAAGCCTACCATACCCCTGGAATGAGGTAAGCTACCACCTTATTAAATACATATCATGTGAAGGTAGGTATAGTGTGGTTTATGGATATCATTTTAGGCTTCTTGAAAAATTGAGGTTTGGAGTAGAAACACCTCCTCACTAGAGGCTCAGCATACCATACTTGCTTCTACAATCACTAATAGATACAAGAATAAAGGTGCGGGAGGGAAACCACCAATACTTAGCCCACCATGAGTTAATTATAATCATCATAGAAGATGCCCTCCACAACCTCATAATTCCTATCCAATGGGCAATTTTCAGAGACATGGAGATAGAGGAGGATATCAAAGCCCTCACCTACGACATTAGTACTACTATTGGTGAAAATGTTGAGGAAGAAATTAAAACATATGGAGAAGAAGGAGAGAGGGATGAATATTAGATATATGAGGAGGAAGAAGACAAGAAAGAGAAGGAAGGTGATGAAGAAATAGAGGAAGATGGCAAGGAGGAAATTGATAAACAATATGAGGATCTAGAAGGAGAAGAATAGGGGGAAAATGTAGAGGAAAAGGGAAATGGAAAAGAGGATGCAGAACACAAGCAGGAGTCACCTAGGGTGTCTCTAGAACCCACTGAGGGAGAAGCAGCAGGTGTCCTCACTACCCTTCACACCCCTATCAAACAAAGGCAAAAGACAGAGGCAGACCCCCTTATACTTCAGAGAAGGAAAAGCACAAGGATAGGGCAGAGAAAACCCCAAACTCCAACAAAGGTTCCCATTATTACTGAGGACTCACCTAAATAGTAGGAGAAGGTGGATCTACCTATAAAAGCTCGAGAAGAAGGATCCTCATCCCAAACCTTCCATAAGTCTCCTATCACCTATGTGAGAAGGCCTGTAACCAAGTCTACCACATCCAAAGGAAAAGGCATCCTATAGGATACACAGTAGGACCTACAGGAAGCAGAGGAAGTCCTACAAGAAAGTGTTCTAAACCTATAGGAAACTTAAAAACTGGATGAGGAAACAAGTAACTAGCTAGAAGAAAAGAGAGAGGACCCAAAGCTAGAGGAGCCTAGTCCTCAACTTAACCTTGACTCCTATTACAGATTTATTGAGGAGGGTCGGGTTATTCCACAAAAAATTCCCATTCCATTATTATTTGAATTTGAGAAAGAGAGAGTCATTACTCATAGATGGATGAATATGTCCATGTCCAAAGGAGTGGAGGAAATTGGTCACATGGAGGAGAAGGTCAAAGGGATGGGTAGAGAACTAAGTAGCTTGAGGGATAGAGAGGCCATCATGAAAAAATCGTTAGAGGGAGAAAATACATGGTTGAACGGATAGTTGTAAGAAAGAGAGAATCAATTGGCATCCATGGTTAGCCTCTCTTCAAAAGAAATGCAGTGCAGGATTCCAGCTAAGTACTATGCACTATACCTTAAGGAACAATGGTTGTAGTTCCAAATCAAGACCTTAGCACAAAGAGGTACTATGTCATTCCAGGATTATAGATAGTTCATTATCTATATGATAAAATCACATTGGAATATAGGGTCAAGATGTCTAAGCTTTATTTGAATAACTTGGTCTTGACAGACATGAATGTATGGGACCCTAATGAAAATCTAGGGGATTTAAAGTTGATGGCTTTGGCATCATGGATGAAACACGAGGAATCAAGGGTTGCAGAAATGAAGAAGGTATTGGAAAGAGTAAAAATAGAGCCTATTATGATCAGAAGTGAGTAGTCCAATACAATGGCACTCATCAGTACACATAATTTAATTGAAAATGATCTTGAACTTGCACCCAGGTATCTTGCTGCCCAAGATCAAGGAATTAATTATTACACATTTTGAGGAAATGTTCAAATTATTAGGGGATGACAACATGTAAGCATTCCTAAGGAGATGGAATACATTTCCATACAGTTTAAAGATCAGAGAGTACCACTCTCCTCAAAGGATGAGAAAGAACTAAATAGGACACTTTTGCACAAGCAATCCATCCAAAGGCTCAAAGTCAATTGGATTGGATTGAGACTCAATCCCCCACTACTCTTGGGGATGTTAGAAGGAGGTAAGTAAGAGGAAGAAAGAAAGTAGTGGGAGGAGGTAGAAAAGAAGGTAGGATTCTATGAACAACAATAATAAGTGACAACATAGGCATGGGATGTCACGGAGGCCACTAGAGCTATGAAAGACATGGATATTGATTGAGTTTCTCAGAGGATGAGAAACACTTTCAGTAGAGGGTGATGATGAGCCTCATCATTGGGTAATTATATGGGCCTTAATTCACCTTCTAGCTTAGTCAAATCAACTTTTCTCACAACTTATTACATGTTTTGATTATATTTTGTTTAGTGGGATGAGCTAAAGTGACATCTTATGCCTAGTGGACTAATATGCATTGAATGTAGTTTTGGAAGAGAAAATCAAGGAATTCTGGAAAGACTAAGGTTTCAAATTAAAATGGGACATGGGAGAGAGATTCTAGGGGTAAATCCTCCTCATTTACTCCTCCCCCATTCAAATATTCCTCCATTAATCACACTAGCTTGGAGTGCAAGCAACCAAGTCATGAAGATCAAAAGGTAGTTGAGAAAGTGATAGAAAAAGAGTTAGTTCATCTCAAGTTTGGGAGTTGAGCCTCCCTAGATTTAAGGAATTTATTGGAGACTTCAGCTGTATAAGTAGAGAGGCTTAGAGCCTCATTAGGATTCGCATTTTTATGGTACAAACACTAGTTATTCTTCAAGCTCAAGACTTGTGGAAGACAT